>CAIGQV010019951.1:6679509-6710108 GCA_903798115.1 Danio jaintianensis | reverse complement strand
GAGGCTGAGAAAAATGCTCATTATAGAAGAATACTTCAGATGACATTTAAAGGCTTTTGCATCTGGACTCTTTGTTTTTTGGGGGGATTACTGTAAAAATGTTGTCAGCTTTTATTTTGTTGTAAATTCTTTATCAATGTTTGGATGCTGAAGATTAGTGGCTGTCAGATTAATAGGTTATCAGCTGTTTCCTCACACAGTCAATGAACTTTAGCTTATTGATCTGACATCCATCAAAGAAAGTCAACTCATTTTCACTCCAAAGAATCAGATAAAAAAAAATGAAAATCATGACCCAAAATATCATGACAGTTATAGTACCCTCTCAACGCTAACATTTTCATGCCTTTCACTTCAGTATTGATGGTAATGTACAAGTTTAACTGTGTGTAGCAAGAACGATGCAAGAGTGCTTTTGCACAAATGTATTGGACATGATTGAAGATCAGTGACAGAACAAAGTCAGTGTCAGTGAATTTGATTAGGTATGTCAAAAACAGTGGGAAAGTGAAAGAAAAGGATATCTGTATTACTCTATATTATGTTTGAATTTTAAAGATATGGGATTTCACTCAGTGTGTGACCCATTTTATGATTTGTTGAGGTAATGTTTCAGGCTCCCTAGAGAAATGCTCTGATAGCGACTGTGTGCAAAGTGATAGAAAACTATTTATAAATCAAAACATGCCAAATTAGCAGGTGGGTTGATTTACATTACACGCCACATTTGATTTTCACCTGTATTTGGTGGGTGTTCATTTCAAACCCTATATACTGTAGTAGATCTCAGCAGGTCAGAATTTACTTTCTTCAAAAGACCTTTATGCATGACAAACCAATAACACAAAGTATACTTTAGTTTTATGTGTACATGAGGGTCTTTCTGTAACTGGGCTCGACATCGGAACAACATACACTATGTGCACAGCTTGATTTTTGAAACTGGCCATTTGTACTGTGTGCACAGCTTGAACATGTGGTTTTTAAAGGCTTAGTTCAACCAAAGACTTGATTTCTGCCACTGATAACTCACCCTCTTGCTGTTCAAATCCCCTAAGACCTTCATATTCAGAACACAAATTAAGACATTTTAGATGAAATCCGAGACATCCACCATTCTCCATAGACAGCAATGGCCACAAGTTTAGGAAATTCCACAAGAATGGAAGTCAAAATTATGTCATGATTATAAAGATTTCATGACAGTCTTATGAACACCCACTTCAAGTCTTACCCATATACATATATAGGTTTTGAAAGTTCTTCTATGCACTTTTACAGGCTGTCAGTCAAAGCTTACAGGCTGTCCTCCCTCAACATGTCTTAAGCCTAACAATATACCAATCACTCACTCTTATGATGACTGGATCATGGCACACTGAGCCAATCAGTGGTATCTGATGCTGAACAATAACCCAGTCATTCATCATTATGATAACTGGCTGTGGTTTAACTGAGCAGTCAGCTATCACTGGGCCTCACATTCACTTTTTTAATGTACAACATGCAGCATTCAAAAAATAAAACATAAAACTAAATAAATAAAATATTAGCTGGATTTTTATTTTTTAATTTTCATTTCTTAAGGTCACGTTGCACATGACTGGAGTGCTGACACCTGGCGGGATAAGTATTTTTCCCATTTCAAATATGATGATTAACATAATGAGAGAAGACAGATAGTAATTCATGCATGATTGCAGAGTCTTCTTAAAATTGATTTTCTAGAGAATATGTCATGTATTCCCTACACACACACACGCACGCACGCACACATACGCACACATTTAATATGTACTATTTAACATTTAATATGTACTATTTTCTGACAACTTTGCTGACTAAAAAACAACAACAAATAAATACTTGACAAATTGTTTTTGGTTCAACAACAACAACAACAAATCTTCGTGTAAAATAATTTTACTAATAAGAAGAAACGTTTTGTGCAACTAAAATGTTTAATGCGTGTTATATGGCAGCCTGGGGCCATCTAATGTCAATAACGCCAATACCCACTATAGTGCAGAGCTCAGTACTCTAATTGCTTACAAAAGTAAGAAGCTAATAACCCACATATAAACATTCAGAAAGAAAGCGTGACTCTTCCAGAGAGCTGCGAGGAAGACGTCGGAAGCGCGCGACAGAATGTGACGTCAGCAGTGGCGCTTCTTTCCGTCTTGTCGGGAAAAGCGCAAGCCGGGTTGCCTGGTGCAGAGAGAGAGAGAGAGAGCAGCGCGCGCACGGAGAAAGAAAATCCTGCACGGTAAGAGCTCGCACATTTTTACTGCAAGCTTTTGCTTTTTAGATATAGCCTTTGCTTTTTATAAATGTGTAGTCTTTGGGTGTAGGTGTGCAGTGTTTTTTTTTAATCTACATATCTTTAAAATAAAGTTGTATAATACGCGCATCCGCGCTCCAAGTTTCTCAGTGTCTCTCATTTGTTTGAACAAGCTGTTTCCTGCAGAATGTAAACGTTTCATATCACTCTCAGATCTCGTGATGTGCAAAGAGACAGAAGAAAGACATCGACCACCTTAGCCTCGTGGAGAGATCTGCGAAAGTACGAGAGCAGCTTCATAAAGTAAAGCACTTTTCCCCGGAGGCTCAGCTGACACAGTATGGAGAACATCACGAGCCCCTTCATCCCAAACCCAACATGCAACTACAGCATGGACTTATACTATCATAACTCTTTCAACCGGAGCGATCTGAACTGCACACCGCCGGCTGACTACTTCTTTTACGCAGATCTGTACGTCGTTCTCCCGGTCATTTACTCTGTGATATGCGCCGTAGGTTTGACAGGCAACACGGCGGTCATATATGTGATCCTCAAAGCACCCAAAATGAAAACGGTGACCAATATGTTCATTCTAAACTTAGCGATTGCCGACGACCTCTTCACCTTAGTGCTGCCCATCAACATAGCGGAGCACCTGTTACACTACTGGCCGTTCGGCGAGGTGCTTTGCAAGATCATCTTAAGCATCGACCACTATAACATCTTCTCGAGCATCTACTTCCTGACGGTAATGAGTGTGGACCGGTACCTGGTGGTTCTCTCGACCGTGCGCTCCAAGCGCATGCCGTACCGCACATACCGGGCAGCCAAGATAGTGAGTCTGTGCGTGTGGCTGCTGGTGATCCTCATCGTCATGCCGTTCTCCGTGTTCGCGGGAGTCTACATTAGTCCCGACGACACCGAGAGGAAAAGCTGCGTGCTCAGTTTCCCCAGTCCTGAAAGTTTATGGTTCAAAGCGAGCCGGATTTACACCCTCATACTGGGCTTTGCCATTCCTGTGTCCACAATATGCATCCTTTACACCATGATGTTGTACAAACTAAGAAACATGCGCCTGAACACCAATGCCAAAGCGCTGGATAAAGCCAAGAAGAAGGTGACTATCATGGTATTTATCGTACTGGCCGTGTGTCTGTTCTGCTGGACGCCCTTTCACCTCAGCACCATCGTAGCGCTGACCACAGACCTGCGGACCACACCGCTTCTCATCGGCATCTCCTACTTCATCACCAGCCTGAGCTACGCCAACTCGTGTCTGAACCCGTTTCTCTACGCCTTCCTGGACGACAGCTTCAGAAAAGCCTTCAAGAAGATGCTAGAATGTAGACCGGCTTGAATGTAAGGCATTTTTAAAGGGACGAAATATCCGGGGTTGTACCGCTCCAAATGTCTTAATTTAATTTGGTTGCAAACTGGATGTAATGTATGCTTTTAACAACTGAAATTTAAGTAAAATTCGTATTATACAATACTAATGCATTTTCTTTAATCTTAAAATAAGGAAAATGCTTGACAAAAATGTTTGACAGTATGAAAGTTATGATCATAATATTTGGCGGTCTCATAACTTATTTTTTATATTATGTTTAAAAGATTGTCTTAGTTTAATGTAGCATAATCCAAATATTTTGCAAAATCAGTCCTGATTAAACATAGCAATTTTTTATTCAAAACTTTGGCAAGCCCTGATTAAAATACAGTTATTTTCATAACTGAGTACTGGTAGAATCTCCAAAAAAGTTTTGCTATTATAATTATGAAATCACTGTCAATCCAATCCAATACCCTGTAGTTTGTGGCCAATTAAATTCAAATTCAAGTTTTGTTCTCCCCACAATTTTTTTAAATGCTAAATTTGGCTCTGCCATGATTCAAATATATTTCTGATCATTACTGACAGAATATCAGTGCATTTTATTATTAAAATCCCTGTCATTCTAATTTAATAAGTAGTTTGTGTTCAAATTAATACTTCTCAACTTTGCCCAATCCTGATTTTAATACATTTATAATATCCGCAACTTCAGATTCCTTGTGTGGTTCCCCAGAACTAAAAGTATTTTCCTGACACTAAATTCTAATTTGAGAGTTTGTCTCCCTCGTGTGCTTCTGTAGCGCATCTCTGTGATGAAGTGAAGCTGAAACGTTTGTCTAACAGCAGTGCCCTAGAAGCTTGGATTAGGGATGACGAAAGTGTGATATCATGGCTGACGTAGCTTGACATCAAGTGTTTCTCAAACAGCAGGGACTCCTGTGTATATATTTGTATAGACCTGCTTTTGTCTCATGAAATGTCATCACCCCCGCATCATTTTAGCAGGTTTGAAAGAGTCGGTTAAAAATGCATTGCCTTTCCTTTAAATAAATGAATATACTGTAAATGTGAAACATTTTTGTTTATGTATATCAAGAGGCTTTGGTGAAGCATACTATGTTTCATTGCTTTTTAAATACATGTAAATAAAATGGAATAAATCAGTTGTCTTTCATTTAGCCTGCATGCAGGTGTCAGATACAATAATAGTTTACACAATATAGGAAAGTATAACAAATATATACCCCCAATTATTTTCCATATTATATATTTTCCCCTATTTTTTCATATTTGCCTAAAAATAAAATCAAACAAATGTAGCATAATGCAACAGGTCGTCCACCAAGTTCTTTCAGGCTGAGTTTGCCACCTGGAGGTCTGACATGGAAATTGACAATGGTGCAAGAGCATTGCCACAATAAGTAAGACAATACAATAAAATTAATCAGACTGCAAACAGCGTTCCTGAATCCTATTGGTTACTGGAATCAGATGTCTATCACATCTCATTCATAAAAAAGAATACAGACAAAATCTCCAAAAATAAGGTATGCTATTATAACAAAATCATTGTCAATCCATTTAAATATTGTGTAGCTTGTGGCTGATTCAGTTTGATTTCACCAACTGAATCCTACTGTAGTTGGTTACTGGAATCAGTATTTAATTATAACAATTTGTCAACAAGAATACACTCTTAAAATTAAGATTCTTTATTGACATTAGTTATTCCATAAAAAGCATATACACATTTCATTTCACAAACGTGTATTTAAAATGGCAAAAAAATATTTAGATTATTAGTCTATATTCTTCACACAAAGTAATTTTTTAAGGAACAAGTAATGAAAAAGTTATTTGGCATCGCTAAGTAAAAAAACAAAAACAAACTTCATTTAGATTTAGATTCTTCTGCTAAATAGAACTAAATATTAATGAATACATTGCAGTATGTATAATTATTAATTATGAAAATAAATTATGCAAGGGTATTTGAAAGTCATTGTCGCACACTAAAAACTAATTTGATAATACATTCATTCATTCATTAATTTTCTTTTCGGCTTAGTCCCTTTATTAATCTGGGGTCGCCACAGCGGAATGAACCGCCAACTTATCCAGCATATGTTCTACGCAGCGGATGCCCTTCCAGCTGCAACCCATCTCTGGGAAACATCCATACACACTCATTCACACGTACACTACGGACAATTTTAGCTTACCCAATTCACCTATACCGCATGTCTTTGGACTTGTGGGGGAAACCGGAGCACCCGGAGGAAACCCACGCGAACACGGGGAGAACATGCAAACTCCACACAGAAACGCCAACTGACCCAGCCGAGGCTCGAACCAGCGACCTTCTTGCTGTGAGGCGAACGTGCTACCCACTGCGCCACCGCATCGCCCTTGATAATACATTTCACACTTAAAAATGATAGGTGTATAAAGCATTGCATTTATTTATGTATTTATAAATAACAAAAAGTAAATAATACAGAATTAATTAAAATTAAATATGACATTACAATTTAATAATAATAATAATAATAATAATAGTTGTTGTGATTATTAAAAATGTAAAAGTATCTTAGTGACATATATAAAGCTTGTATAGTACTGTACTAGTTATTAGTACATTTCTGTAATTTTTATTTTACTGCAAATATAAAATGTTAGGGTGACACGGTGGTGCAGTGGGTAGAGCTGTTGCCTCACAGCAAGAAGGTTGCTGGTTGGCATTTCTGTGTGAAGTTTGCATGTTCGCCCCGTGTTCGCGTGGGTTTCCTCCGGGTGCTCTGGTTTCCCCCACAGTCCAAAGACATGCGCTATGTGAATTGGTTAGGCTAAATTGTCCGTAGTGTATGTGTGTGAATGAGAGTGTATGGGTGTTTCCCAGTGATGGGTTGCAGCTGGAAGGGCATCCGCTGCGTAAAACATATGCTGGATAAGTTGGCGGTTCATTCCGCTGTGGTGACCCCTGATCAATAAAGGGACTAAGCCGAAAAGGAAATGAATGAATGAATAATAAAATGTTACTGTCACAATGAAAAAAAGGTGAAAAAACTCACACAAATGAATACACACACACACACACACACACACACACACACACACACACACACACATCAGCAATTCTTTAAAAAAAAGCAAAAAAAACCCGCTAGATGGTTCTCACGGAAACTGCAAGTAACAGACAGCAGAGGGCAATGTGTGATCATATTTTCCGCACTAAATCCCAGAATTCATTTCGCAACGATCTGATGTGTCTTGATTAACGTCTACCACATTATAAATGACCAATCGCAAGAATCACTTTACGACAGTCATTTTAAAACTGTTTTATACTATTACAATTTTGCAAAAGCAACTAGTGCTGTCTTTTTTAAACAGTTACACATAACAGTTTAACGTAAAAGCCCTTCCACTGACTTATAAAAAATGTAATTATACAGCAACTGCCACAAAAGCAGGTTTAATATGGCAGTTACAATATGTGGATCATTATGGTTGACAACCAAGTCACAAACACAAAAAAGCAACAGACACAGACACCAGTTACAGTTCCAGATTTCAAGTATATTTCTAACTAAAGACACTAGATGGCATTCATTTACCACTTCTTGTTCTTCCTCTCTCTTATTTGACACCTGTGAGGATATCTAGTCCTTTGGGTGTTGCGTATTGTCAAAACTGCAATGCAAACTGCAGGATGTCATTATAATTGTACGCTTAACCAGACCTGACATGCATTAAACATTGACCAAGAGTCAACCTGTATTCTTATAACTCTGATGTAAGCGCAGCATCAAAGGAAAAGCTCTGCACCTGACTGTCACCTTACATTTAGGATTGTGATCAGGTCACATTGCTACAATTGACTTTGTGACACTTTGTACCAAACACTGGGTCCTCTGGCCTTTGATTTCCCCGTCACCGGCTTCCGAGATTGAAGCCCCTGTTGTATTCCGTTTCCACAAGTCAAACATCCGAACACACAGTGAGAACCCAGTTGCGAACTTCAATTATGTCCCAGCCTCCGCACCCTAACAAATCAATGCCATTGACTTGCTGTTGAAGAGCTGCACATCCCGTCTCAGGGAATGTGTCTACCGGTGATAAAGAAATGCGGACGTCATAGAGAGTGATCTCTTTGTTCTTTCTGCTACTGCTGCATTTAAGACTGGGTGTTTTGTTCTGTACTGTTTTCATCTATAAGGGTCAACGCAGGTGACCCTTATAGAAGCCTTATAGAAGGCAGCACTATAGATACAATGCAGAAAGAGCTATAAGTTTGTTACGCATGCTTTTGAGTGGATGTTGTGATGAAACTCGCATTTCATCCAGAATCAAATCCCGACTGCCTCCTCCTCAGTTTCAGATCTGTATATCACAATATCACTATACTGGCTCAAACAGCCCAGCATGGAAACCCTCACTGGCCAATTATAAGCTCTGATTGTGGTCTACAATATATGATGAAGGACTCTTAAATCAGTTCCACATCGCACTGATGTCTGGACTGACTCATGGTGCCCACATGCAGATGCGGCTTTAACAAGCTCCCGGTCTGTCTGGCTCACGTCCATTCATGGCAATTAGCATTTCTGTTTATGTGGCATTGATTCAGCTGTAAACAAGGCATATTCTCCTCTAGGCTGAGGACAAAAACATTAGAGGGCGGATAATGCAAAGTGGTCAACCCAGGCTAGTTGGAAATGCACTGACAGTTCATTACTATTATTATTTATTTATTTTTACTTTGAAAGTGTGTTGTTGTTTTTTTACTCAGGAGGTATTGGTAAATTACAAAGAAACTGTTAGTAAAACCATAAATTAAACATTTTTTTAAACAAATTTTTAAGTTGAAAGACTCAATTCAAAGTACACGAACACAGATGTAACAGAAATCTAAATCTAAAACAAATTATATATTCTAGAGCGACTGATCTTTAGAAAACATGTGTCAGGCATCGAAGGCTTTTAGAGATTACATTTAGGGTGGCAGAAAGAGATTAGTTATCACATGCAAATAGAAAAACATTGAATTGAGAAAACATCTTTAATTTAACAACACGTTAGCACAAATTCTCAATGAAAATGTGTCAGGGAACAACAAAGAGTGATGAACCAGGCTACGTCCTGTATGGCAGTGGTTCATTTAATGTTAATTGTGCAATTTGTCAAATTATTAGGGCTAAATATATACAAACAACAAGGATTCGTATGAAAAGGATATTAAAATAAACCGAACGCTTCTCTCTCGGATCTCCGACAACACCGCTGACTTTAAACAAGGTAACCTGGGTTGTCTCTTTTTGGGGTCCCCTGACACTTTTAAGTTGTGGTCTGTGCTATTTGCAGCATGTTTTCATATTAGCATGTGTTGTGAGAATATGCATGTAAATGTATTGTCAAACTGATGATGTTTTTTCTATTTGCATTTGTTTTCAAGTTTGAGCTCTCTCAGCCACCGTGAAAGCTGTATTGTTGTTTTAGCAAATGCTTTAGTAAGCTGTCACAAAGCTTAGATTATATCAAACTGGTTGCATGACAATGAATTCACTTACTCAAATTCCCTCCCCACAGCCACCACATTTTAATAAAACAGGGCACCTTTGGAATATGCTGGACAATGAGATTAGCATAATCAAAAATCCAGTCAAATATTACTCTCTTACAAGTTGAAAGGCAGATTTTAGCTTAAGTACAGAATTTGCTTTTAAATGTATTTTGTTTTTAGTTTTATATCAGTGCAAAACGTGTTATTATTGTTTAAGCATTGCCATGGGTGCATGCACTGTGCTTAGAAACAGTCTTGCCATATGCCATATCAGAGTATCATATGCCAGCAATCAACTGATCAGTGTTTAAAAAATGCTGAGAAATCACTTTATGTGGCCCTACAAGAGCGATTGCTGACAGGCTGTCTGTCAACTGTCACCTCCAACACATTTTAGAGAAGAGAAAACTCACCCGCTGACTTGCTACGACATAATGACTAACAAGGACATTGATAAAAATGTAGTGGAGTTAAAAGTACAGGATTTGCCTTTCAAACGCAGTGAAGTTAAAGTCATATACTTAATAATAATACTTAAGCCTAAAAGAAAATACGTAAAATGTAAGTAAAGTAAAGTTTCACCTTAGCTTGTTGAATCTTTATTGTCACTAACAATAAAGACAGTTCTGAAGCTGTAGGGAGGGTTTTAGTGTAATCTTGTGCTTTTTTCAAATGTGTCATGCCATCAGGGCTCCACCAGCACTCCACCAGATCTACTGTGATTTTTATGCATCATAATCATCATCTCTATGGTTTACAAAAAAGAGAGAAAATATCTAGTAATCTGCGAGTCTCTGAGCAAAACTGCCTTGTTGTTTCCAGAGATCAAGCTAATAGAAAGACAACAGTAAGTCAAATAACCACTTGTTATAACTGACATTTTGAACCTTGAAACAAATAAGCAGCAGCAGCAGAAGAGCAGAACTGTGCCACTCCCGTCAGCTAACAACAGCAAACTGAGGCTAGAGTTTAAGCAGAATTGGACAACAGAATGTTGAAAAAAGGTTGCCTGGTTTGGTGATTACATACATCAAATTATCTCTAACCAGTTTCTTGAATACGACCATGAGTTCAAATATCTTCAGAACACAAATTAAAATATTCCTGATCCTCCGTAGACAGCAACAATCCTGAGATGTTCGAAGACCATAAAAGGAACTAAAACACTGTCAAAACATTCCATGCGACTTTTGTGGATCTACTGTAATCATACGAAGCTCCAAGAATGTGCTTTAAAAAAAGAAAGAGAAAAAAGATTTTGTTCACTGTTGTTTTCTGCGTCAGATCAGGGTGCATGTTGTCGCTTGCGTGTTGCACTGCTGACTCTATTGGGAATATGTCATAGTAAACATAGTCAAACAAATGAGTTTTTTGGGATTTTTTTATTAAAATGTTTTGCTATTTTTGTTGCTGCACAAAGTTTTTTTTGAGCTTTGTATAATTACATGGACTTTGTATAGTCACATGGACTGTTTTGACAATGAAAATTCCTTTTCTGGACTTTGAATGTCTCAGGATTGTTGCTGTTTAAGGAGGGTGAGGAATATCCAAATTTGTATTTGGAAGTTATATAAAAGGTCTCAGGGGGTTGTAGTGACATGGGGGTGAGTAATTAATAACAGAATTTTCATTTTTGGGTGAACTAACTAACTAACCAATTTAATGCATCATGGACTTACTGTTTCATGGAAAACTGAACATGTTATTTTGGCACTATATCACTTAAAAATGTTGTGAAATGTGCCGCAAAAAATTGCTTGCAAAGATTGCTTATTTATTCATTGATTTACTTAATCTGGGCTGTTAAATATTGCTTAATAAAAAGGAAAAAAGGGCTATTTCACTTCTTGATTGTAACTGTTGGGATCTGTAAATAAGAACTCCATTCAGTTTATCCATAGGGAAAGAGATTTTAAAGCATAAACTATATATTTTTCAAAACAGCCCTAATGTAAATTATTAATCAATATGCTTTAATTGAAGCCATCTGTTCATATAATTTTAACACTCATATTGAAGCAAGGAAAATTGCTCTTTTTTTCAAATAAAATATTTTAAATATTTCACCTTTGTAATAAACTGCTTGTATAGATATACTAAACACATTCCTTCATAGTTTTTTTAATTCAATTCTGCCATTTGCAATTTTTTTAGTGGATTGCTGTCGTTATTTACGTCAGTTGCTAGGTTGACAGTCTTGAACCCTTGTTTTGTTGTCAGTTATGCTTAATATATATGTATAAAAAAAAATTAATAATGTTGTGATTTACCTCATAGCTGCTTGGTTGGATAATAACATGACCCTTTTGGGGCCAATAAAGGGGAAATCATTTATGGAACAATCAGCACTTAAAAACTAGATGGGATCCTAATGCCCTCTATAAAGCTTCTAGATTGATATAAAATATACCCAAGAGTACTTACTGTAATTCAGAAATGTGCATAATGTAGCTAGAGTCACGTATTTCCAATGAACCTTTCATGAATATTTGAAGGGTTGACCATTTTTGATAGGTCGCAAAGAATTCAATATGCTAACTAGTCATGGGTGTATAATTTTAAAAGCTCATGAAGACCTTTCTTGTCTCCTTGTGTAACATTTGCTTCTGTCTTCTGTCTATTGATCTAGGAAGACTTATTAAAAACAAAATTGATCACCAGCTTACAAACTGTTCAATGCCTAGGTAGTTTGCCCTTATCCAGAGAAGACAAATGAGCCTGCTGCTCGTGCCATAATAGATTTCGGTTACAGCGTTTCCATGGAGCCCAAATCCCTCATGAAGTTGGTGAAACCTTAAATGACTTCATAGCTACATAGTTTTGTGCAGTATTGGGGAGTAACTAGTTGCATGCAATGGTGTTACGTCATTTGATTACAAAATAAGTGAACAGAACATTTACATTATAGAATAGAAGAAAACTAGCCAGATCAATGGAAAAAGAAAAAAAACATAGCTCATTCATACTGCTCACCAAGGTCACAGAACAGACCTGTTGACAAAAGGCACCAAACAGAGTTTGAATATTAGTGTTAATATAAAATATGAATATAAAAAATGTTAACAGTTACAAGGGAAGTTACAGCTGAATAACACTTAAGTATAGAGTCCAATTCTCACTATTAACTTGTGGCTTATTACCTGCCTATTATAAAGGTATTGGCTGTTTTTTAGTACTTATAAAGTACATATTTTCCCAGTACTGGGTTGCAGCTGGAAGGGCTTCCGCTGCATAAAACATATGCCGGAATAGTTGGCAGTTCATTCTGCTGTGCCGACCTCTGATAAATAAGGGACTAAGCCGAAGGGGAGTGAATGAATGAATGAATGAAAGAATGAAGTACATGTTCTGTTGGATCTTATTCTACATCCCTTATCCTACCCAACACCTTAATAACTATTATTAAGCAGCAAATTAGGTAATTAGTTAATGAGATAACCTAATGAGATATATAACTGTCTAATCTAACAAAGTTTTTTCTTATATAAATTTCAGACAATTTCATTATATATATGTTTTTCTATTAATTTCAGACAAGACAGAAGTAATACTTATTGGGCCAAAATCATCAAAGATCTCACAACTCAGCATGCAATTATAGGGATACAATGTTAGTATTAGTTCTACTGTCAACTATATGGGTGTTATATTATACAGCAATTTAACTTTTAAAAATCATATCTCCCATGTCACAAAAGCAGCCTCCTTTCATCTTTGATATATCGCTAAACTAAAAAACATGCTATCTATCTCAGATGCAGAAAATCTAGTTCATGCTTTAATGACCTCTAGACTGGATTACTGGGCAAAACTTTATAATAACTACACACTATAATCCTTTATTAAGCATTAGCAAATAGTTAATTCATCTTTTGTTAAGCATTAACTCTATACTATAAGACATTAGTAAGCAGTTTATAAATATAGCTTCAAATCCTGTATTCTTGAATTATAAGCACATGTATAATGTGCTTAATGATTGTATTTTCATACTTTGTGAATGATTCATTTTTTACTACTTAAGTATTGTTTCATTTACAAACCATTTGTATTTAAGAGCAGTAGGTGTTTTTCAAGGCCATTCAGAATGAGTAAGCAAATGATTAATAAAGTAGTCAAATTGACATTCAAATTAACATATAACCTATTATTTAGGCATATAGTTAAAATTAGTCTGTATGTTAATAAATGCTTTATTAGTATTTTCTTATATATAGTGTTTCTTTCTTTAGGACACAGATGTTTTTAAACACTCTGCAGTTGAATGAATTCAAACACACGCTCACAAACACACACACACACACACACACACACACACACCAAAAACTTACTCTGCTTGCTGACCAAACATAGTTTGTCTTTGGTGTTGTGATTTACAGAGATTTGTTTTTTGGACATTTTTACATTTCCATTGTAGTGAAGAGTGGAGCCTGTGGTTTGGATGAGGATGGACCCAAAATATGTGTTAAAAACTGCATAAAATGCATGATCCACAACTGTATAATAACACAAAACTGTAAACTGTCCATAAAAGTATAATAACATCTTTTTTGTGTCACGCCTGGTCTCTCAGAAAGGCACAGGAGTTTATCAAAAACACGTAGATTTATTACAAATAGAACACTCACAACAGGAACTCCAGGGGGCCGACTGAGGGAGACGCCGTTGATGGCGGTGGAGCCCAAGGAGGAGACGGAGAGCCGTAGGGCGAAGGTGACGGCGAGGTCCCGGAGGGCCAGGGTGAAGCAGATGGCTCAACCGAGCGAGGCGACGGATGGGATCTGGAGGCCCGCGGCGAAGCCAGAGCGACAGAGGATCAAGGCTTAGCTGGAGAGAAGGAGGAGCTCAACGCAGCTGGCAGGACGGAGCTACGAGGCGCAGCCAGAAGAGTGGAGTCCAGAGGTGTAGAAAGAGTGACGACTGACCAAGGTGGAGCTGGAGGGACGAGGGAGCCTGGCGGAGCTGGTGGACTGACGGTCCACGGCAGAGACGAAGGAGGAGTGAGCCAATGCGGAGCCCTAGGGTCGAAGGGCCGAGGCGGAGTTTGCAGCTCGGAGGCTGGAGGAGCTGATGCTGGGCGACACCCTCCAGAGGGCGAAGCTGGCAGGCAGCACCTCAAAGCGAGCTCCACCTCTGGAGCTTTAGGGCGAGCTGAGGGGCTGGCTGACTGCAGCAGCGCTGGAGCTGGTTGACTGGCTGCAGTCATTGGTATGAGTGGAGAGGGTGGGAAGCCCCGAGGACCATCTTTGGACGACTTCTTTGAAAAACACGCAGAGCACGTCGTCCGGATAGCTGGTGATATTCGATACAAACAAGTACCATCTTGTTTGGTCCTCGAGGCTGCTTTCCCCCTGCTCCAGCAGGAGGGGAAGAAATTCGGGGCGGTAGATGGGGTCTAGAAAACACCGGGGCAAAAGACTATAAAAAGAAAAACGGGGGAAAGTACGCCGCAAACTGTTTTGGTCCGGTATTCTGTCATGCCTGGTCTCTAAGAAAGGCACAGGATCGCAGGAGTTTATCAAAAACATGTAGATTTATTACAAATAGAACACTCACAACTGGAACACAGGAATCACACGTAGGAACACTCATGAAGACAATGATGACGATCATGGGGTAAAGACACAAGGAATGACGTACAATACCGGACAACGAAGGTAACAAACTAACGGGTATAAATACACACGGGCTAATGAAACTGATAGCACACAGGAGAGGAACACAGGTGAAACTAATGAACATTAGGAAACGGCGGGAAACAGAACAAAGGAGCACATGATCACAACACAGAACAGACACCTGACATTTTGGTAGTTATAGTACAATAACACAAGCTATTGTGAACTAACATAAATATGAGTTAATATGACTTTAATGCAATAAAAAAACAGTACACAAATTTAATTTGATATTTGCTAATATATAATATTTGATAGTTTGACATTTCAGTTAAATTGTAATTAACATTTTGGTGACTATGTAGTGCTAATGAGGGACACCTGTTGTTATAGAGCAAAACAAAAATGTTAAGTTCTACCAAGTTTGAGTTAGTTTACTGATTATCTCAAAACATTTGAATTACCTAAACCTTTTTTTTTTTACAGCAAACTTTGTAAACTGACTAAAACACATCTTACCACTAGAACATTTTAATAAGCAGGACCTTACCTGAGGTGATAATAACAGCTCACAAAAAAATCACATTAAACTGTGTTAATCTCACTTTTTTTGTAAGCTTTTCCCTCAGTGTAAATCAATCTTCTGAGATTTGAAAGAAAAACAATGTGGGGTATTTGAGCACAGAAACACACTCACTGAATCTGGTGCGCAGCCTCCTGACCTGTGTATAGACCTCAAATGCGGATAATACCTCCACAGCATTCTGAAGAAATATATCTCCCTTCAGAGCGCTGAATTATGGGGAGTGTATGGCTCCGTTTTGCCTTGGGACACGGAGGTGTGAACGTGTGCGTGAGTGAGACCACATAAGCATCAGTCTTCTGTGCTTTTTATTACCCCACACGTCTTCTCCCTGTCACCGCATTGCTGATACTAAGACATCTGGCTGGATTCACTGTGATACACACACACACACACACACACATACACAGGTTGATTTACATTGAGCAATCCATCCATCCGTGGCCCTTCATTGCCCAGTGGTGTTCAAGCCTCCACAACTTCATCCCTTGGTCAATACCAAGTGCATACCAAATCATAAGTCACAGACAGCAGTATTATAAGCCGGTTAAGGGGATTGGGTTGAGAAATGACGGGGGAATGACCTGTGCTTTCCACCAAATGGTAGCCTGTGCTAATTGAGAGGAGTAGAGAGTGCTGGTGCAGTAATGAAATGGCCTTATGTGACGGCAGAGGGTGGCACTAGAATAAAATATCTCCCGGTGGGAGGAGATGAAGCCTTTCTTCAATCTGGTAATGTGTGACTATCTCTGCGGGTTGTGCATATCAAGCAGTGAGGGCGCTTTGCAATATTGATGTGTTACTCTTCAAACAGTTGGAGAAATCTTTAAGATCTGCACAAAGTTTAGTGTACTTTAAGTTTATTTACTGCTGTTTTGTGTTAATTATTTTATTTATTATTATATATTTAGGTGAGAATGTATGGTTGTTTTCTGAGTTCCAGCATGTCAGCAGTGGTCATTCATTCACATACCCTGCTGAGAGCCTCAGACGTTAAGTCTGCAATTTAATGCGTAGTCTCTATAGTTGTCACGTCTCACAAAGGAACAGCACAGGAGTATGAGTAAAATACACAAGTGTTTATTGAGAATTGACAAACAAAGTCTTAACTGTGGATTCTGGAAGTCTGGTGGAATATGCAGAGAAGTCCGTTGCAGACACACACAACATACAGTCATGGCCAAAAGTTTTGAGAATTACATAAATATTGGAAATTGGAAAAGTTGCTGCTTAAGTTTTTATAATAGTAATTTGCATATACTCCAGAATGTTATGAAGAGTGATCAGATGAATTGCATAGTCCTTCTTTGCCATGAAAATTAACTTTATCCTAAAAAAACTTTCCACTGCATTTCATTGCTGTCATTAAAAGGACCTGCTGAGATCATTTCAGTAATCGTCATTTTAACTCAGGTGAGAATGTTGACGAGCACAAGGCTGGAGATCATTATGTCAGGCTGATTGGGTTAGAATGGCAGACTTGACATGTTAAAAGGAGGGTAATGCTTGAAATCATTGTTCTTCCATTGTTAACCATGATGACCTGCAAAGAAACGCGTGCAGCCATCATTGCGTTGCATAAAAATGGCTTCACAGGCAAGGATATTGTGGCTACTAAGATTGCACCTGAATCAACAATTTATAGGATCATCAAGAACTTCAAGGAAAGAGGATCAATTCTTGTTAAGAAGGCTTCAGGGCATCCAAAAAAGTCCAGCAAGAGCCAGGATCGTCTCCTAAAGAGGATTCAGCTGTGGGATCAGAGTGCCACCAGTGCAGAGCTTGCTTAGGAATGGCAGCAGGCAGGTGTGAGCGCATCTGCACGCACAGTGAGGCGAAGAATTTTGGAAGATGGCCTGGTGTCAAGAAGGGCAGCAAAGAAGCCACTTCTCTCCAAAAAAAACATCAGGGACAGATTGATCATCTGCAAAACGTATGGCAAATAGACTGTTGAGGACTGGGGCAAAGTCATATTCTCAGATGAAGCCCCTTTCCGATTGTTTGGGGCATCTGGAAAAAGGCTTGTCCGGAGAAGAAAAGTTAAGCGCTAGCATCAGTCCTGTGTCATGCCAACAGTAAAGCATCCTGAGATCATTCATGTGTGGGGTTCTCATCCAAGGGAGTGGGCTCACTCACAATTTTGCCCAAAAACACAGCCATGAATAAAGAATGGTACCAAAACACCCTCCAACAGCAACTTCTTCCAACAATCCAACAACAGTTTGGTGAAGAACAATGCATTTTCCAGCACGATGGAGCACCGTGCCATAAGGCAAAAGTGATATCTAAGTGGCTCGGGGACCAAAAGGTGAAATTTTGGGTCCATGGCCTGGAAACTCCCCAGAACTTAATCCCATTGAGAACTTGTGGTCAATCCTCAAGAGGCGGGTGGACAAACAAAAACCCACTAATTCTGACAAACTCCAAGAAGTGATTATGAAAGAATGGGTTGCTATCAGTCAGGATTTGGCCCAGAAGTTGATTGAGAGCATGCCCAGTCGAATTGCAGAGGTCCTGAAAAAGAAGGGCCAACACGGCAAATACTGACTCTTTGCATAAATGTCATGTAATTGTCGATAAAAGCCTTTGAAACGTATGAAGTGCTTGTAATTATATTTCAGTACATCACAGAAACAACTGAAACAAAGATCTAAAAGCAGTTTAGCAGCAAACTTTGTGAAAACTAATATTTGTGTCATTCTCAAAACTTTTGGCCACGACTGTACACAAGCAGGAAAATCCAGGAAGACGTACTCTTCA
The DNA here is from genome assembly GCA_903798115.1 of Danio jaintianensis. NCBI lineage: Eukaryota > Metazoa > Chordata > Actinopteri > Cypriniformes > Danionidae > Danio > Danio jaintianensis. The sequence goes on along the minus strand of CAIGQV010019951.1, from coordinate 6,691,964 downwards.
GTACATACAGGTAAATACCAGAACTCAGGAGATCGCTAGAAACCAGGAGAAGGATCACAGGAGAGTAGTTGCATGGAGAGATCGGGACCAACGATGACTGAGTGAAGGTGAGCGCTCTTTATACTGTGCGTGTGTGTCTGTGAACAGGCGCAGTCAATCAGTAATCAGGGGAATGTGAACGGCTGTGTGTGGGTTCAGGTGACAGGGGTGACTCCAGTGCCTGCCTGACAATAGTGTTTCAACATTAGACGTAATTCATTTTAGGTATATCTAATGGCAATGTCTGCTCTCAATCAACAGCAAATAGATTTTACTGTGGGAAATTAAGTTAAGCTTTATAACTTTATATAAATTAAATGTTACATCAGTACGTGGCCATTGCTCTTTTGAATGACTTTCTTAGCATCTTTATATTGTTTTAGGTTTATTATTTAATAAATTATATAAGTAGTATTTTATAACAGTAGTATTTCATCTTTTTATAAGTCTCTGCTTTGTGTTCACTTGTTTCTGTCTGCACATCTCTGTTTGTTTGTCTCCTTGCCTATTTCTGGATTCCTTTTCCATGTGCTTGTTCTGAAATACAATGTGCATTTCATCCCTTACATGGGACAACCCTCCAAAATCATTAAATTCAGGGGTTCTAACCATTTTTTTGTCATATGTGTATAAATAAAGCACCTAGGAATGCAAAATGCTTTTCACAAAATGTTTTGAAAGAATGAGTCGTTCTCAGGAGTTCAGTGGATTCAAGTGTGGTATTGGGTAAGTAAGTCCTTCCGTGAAATGAACTTACTATTAAATATTCCACCGTCAACTGTTAGTAGGATTATAACAAAGTGGAATTAATTGGGAACAACAGGAACTCAGCCACACAGTAAGAGGTCACATAAAAATCAAAGAGTGGGGTCACCACATGCTGACATGCACAGGAGAACTACTTGCCTGACTGCAATGTGCCCAGTATAAATTTGGTGGAGGGGGATTATTATGGAGTGGGGCTGTTTTTCAGAGGTTGGGCATGGCACCCTTGTGGTGCACGCACACTAGGCATGGTTGCCTTGAACTGCACGCACTCAGATGATATTGTCCCCTCACCACTCCCCCGATGGTCTGGACTCACATTGCATTTTTCTATGTGACTGTTTCGAAGAAAACAGGGAGAAAAAAGAGCTGTTGCTTAGTACAATGGAGTCTTATTTTGAGTCATTTGGGATGCAGTGTCAGAACAGACCCACTGCTTTTAAAGTTCATACATTTTCATAAAAGTAATCATGCTGCATGTATTAGGAGGTTTGCTAAAGGTGGCAGCTGAATTGCAGTGAGCGGTTTGCATCTTTGATAAACTATAAGAGTTTCCATTCATTTTCAAGCATTCTCACCAGTTCTGGCCAATCGAACCGTCCTGAGCGCAGTATGGAGCACAAAATTGCTCTGGCATGTTTCGGATAGTCTTATGAGAGTGCATGCTAGGTGAATGGAACTCTTAATGCTTCAGCATACTAAGACATTTTGGACAATTTCATGCTCCCAACTTTGTTTGAACAATTTGAGTTACAGTTTTGGGTATCCAGTTCCAACATGACACGACACCCGTGTACAAAGCAAGATCTATAAAGAAACAGATTAACAAGTTTGGGTTGGAGGAACTTGACTGGCCTGCACAGAGTTCTGACCTCAACCTGATAGAACAGCTTTGGGATGAATCTTTATAAACACACTTCTAAACCATGTGGAAATTCTTCCAAGAGGTGAAGCTGTTATAGCTTCAAAGGGTGGGACAACCACATATTACACCCTATGGATTAAGATTGAGATGTCATTAAAGTTCATGTGCTTGTAAAGGCATATGCAAATAAACAGAATGTATGTTTTCATGGTCACTTGGACAGACCAAAGATGCTGGCAAATGGCGTCACGATTTTAGATTTGTTATTCTGTGTATGAAATAATCACTTATTTTTGTTCTCCATCAATAATGCACATTCAAAAGCACATCAGTTTGAAAGATTGATGTTTATTTTCAGTCCTCAAGTGCTGCAATTTCACCAGTTCCGGAAGATTGAGGTCTAAAAATGTACATATTTCCTTGAGAAATTCAAAATAGAGAAAAATGAATGTTTACATGTAAAGTGTTATCAAGGTTTGGCCTCCATGTGCGATGCTGTTGATAACTCTGTAGCATGTAAAAGACTTTCATCATTGTTATAAAAAGCTTGCTTTGAAGTAAAGAGAGAAAATATACACATTCACAAACTCATTAAAGTTCTTGATTAATTCAGTGAAAAAGCAATGTTTCATTCCTTATGACAGTTATTGTGCTCTCTACCACTCTGTTTTCCATAATCCTCTATTTCAGTGTTATCGAAATGAACACTCTTGAATGAAAGTCTTCTAAAAGAATCTGTCAGAAAAGCCACACAACAGCATTGAATTGAACAGCTTGTGCAGTACCAAGTGACAATAAAACCGTTCCTATTGTTTTGATGCTACTGAAACTAGAACACTTTATGCTCTTTTTATGATTCTAAAATATAAATTTCAATAGTCTGAAAATCAAATGGGAAGGTGACAAATGGCAAAGCACTTATTTATTTATTTTAATTTATGAATTCATTCGTTATTTTAAAAACAACAGATAGTCAGACAATCCCATGTTTAATTCAGTTCATTCACAGGGAACCTCTTGGGAAATGCTGAAAACATTATCAAGGTCAAGTATGAAGTTATGCAAAACCATTCACTGTTTTATTACCATGCGTAGGAATCTCAGCTAATTAACTTAATTGTTGATTGCTCCTGTCCTGCTCTGTGGAGTAATGTTTTCTTTGGAACAATTCTTAGAAACAACGTTATGTCTCTCTCAAAGACATTGTTTCACACAGCGACCATAAAACTGCAGCCTTCAGGCCTTTCTCAGATCTGCTAACCTGGCAACCTGGCTGCAGTTACATAAGCTGTCTACACAATGAAAAACAGGCATTGTTGCACTCTTGAAGGTTTCAGCTGAAGACCAGTATGTTTTCATACAGTATAAGGTTCAGGCCTCAAGGACACACAGAGTTTACAATTCGCTTCAAGCACATTTGAATCATTTTAATTTGGCACTGCAGGCATTTTCTTCTCTTCTTGTTTCATGAAACATGCACACATTAGTTTCTGGTTATACACTGCAAAAATTACTTTTGTTACACACTATGTTTGTCATATTCATGTGAAAAAAAAAACTAAACTATGTTTCAATCTTGGTTTCTGAGAAACTAGTCAAAATTGCGTTCATGTTTGAAATAAAACAAAAAATGTTTACCAATGGTGCAAATAAAAATTTTGTACAAATATTTTACACATACAGTAAGTCTAATATCATGTCATTAGACTTAGTTATATCATGCAAATTTTCAAGCAAATGTATCTTAATTTAAGAATGCCAAATGGTTTATCTATTGACAAAGTAAAGTGAAAATTCATCCATTACTAATGTGTATTGATCTTTGGGACGACCTGGCAACCGAAGTACTCCTGAAAAAACAAGTAAAAGAGAGATGGTCCAAGGGGCATCTTTGATATCACTTCATAGTGTATAAGTTTCAACCACATCTAGAACATTATCTTAAATGCTAGATGCACTGCTCAATTCGGATTAATGACTCATATCTGATATCTGTTTTTTCTGACTGTTCACATTATTATTTTTGATATAGCCATTTTAGATTTTATTGTAAGCTCATCACAGCCCTGAATTGACCCGAGTGCATGGGGGGAAAAAAAAGATATACACACACAGTATAAAATACAAGGAAGCACACATAAAATTGTCTTGCATGAAGCAGTGTGTAATACAAAAGAGACCTGTGTCTGTCATATTCACAGTGGCCAAACTGGTCCAAAGAAGAAGTGACTCCTGTTAGTGCAGAGTTATGTCTAAGGGCGATCAAGAACAACATAAAATTGCATTAATTTCAAACTGAGATTGCACTGCAAAACATTTGACCTTTATATGATTTCAAGAGTTCGCACTTAGATAATGCTCGACTATGATAGCAGATTTGGCATGCTGTCCCGGGAGAGAACCCTGAGCTCGGAGATAGGTGAGCCCAAGGTTCCCGCCTGGTCAATGAGCATTAGGAGGGATACGAGATCAGGTGTTTCTCGAAAGCCTCCCTTTGGTTCTAATTAATACGGTAAGTGTGTGTTTATGTGCTTGTGACTGATTATTACGGTTCGTTTATATGCATGTTTTTAGATTGTGGGAGGAAACCGGAGTACCCGGGGAAAACCCACGCGAACACGGGGAGAACATGCAAACTCCGCTCAGAGAGTACCCGCTGGTTCAAATAGCACTTGAACCCTGGTTTTCTCGTTGAGTCGCCGTGTCGCCCAATCAGGGAGAAGGATAGGGGAATGATAGGGGAGGAGGGGGGGTTTCCGAAAATGAAGATAGGGAATGAGATTTTTTGGCAGGGTATTTATAGTGATTTGTAATGATCTGATTGGTTGGCTAATGGTTAGTGATAGGTATCAGCTGTCGTCGTTCATATCACGTGCTCCTCTCGAAATTAGTTTGTGAAACTTCACTTAGGAGCATATATGGGGAAAAAAAATGATTCCATGTGTGTTGTGCAGTTCACGCTGTCACAAAATGATTGATCTGAGTCACAAAGGCAAACAATTTTATGATTAGCATTTTCTTGCAATCTGATATAAAGGGAACAAAGCATTATAAGTTGTGCCAAACTGGATAAGTTGCTTTCAAACTGTTACAGACTACTTGTTATTTAACAGTAATCCCTCACCTTACAATAGTACTGTATTTCTTTTGAGTGACTTTTGATAACAAAAAGACATAAATAACTACATAAGTAATATTTGACAACATATAGGTTGTGGGGGGTCACAGCATTATCAAACTATGCCTTTGTTTGTTTTCAATGCAAGCCCTCTTTTACATTTAAATGACTTGTGTTCTTGCTGTCATCTTCATTTGAATTACATTTGTTGTAAATCAAGCACTACTAAACATGTACAGTGTAAAATATTTCTGAAAATTGATCAGTAATGTCTTACACTAATGAATTACAGCATTAGTTACTGCAACCAGGTGTAATAAATATATATATGCAGATGCAGAACCCCAACCATTTAAAAAGCAGAACCAAACTTATTTTACTGACTTGATATAGTGGGGTTTTTAAATGATGATGTTTGTAAGATCATATTTTTATCTGTAATATTTAGACAGGAGAGAAAATAAATGAGAGTAGATACAATGCGTTACATTATTTAAACATTTCATGGCTTTTTTATAGATGAATGACTGCAATAACAGAACTGCAGACCTCAATACTTTCAGTGTTAGTTAGTCAAGAAAAGCATCGCTGTGTGAAACAAAATCTATAGTCCATAATGAATGTTACCTACAGAACCCATAACAGTTCAGTAAAAAACTATTATACCTACACTATTCATTAGTGGTGAAATATTGAAATGTGAAAAACATTTATTTTTCTGGCAGTGTCAGCAAAAAACAAGAAACTGCCACAAAGCTGCAATGATAAAAGGGGGATGAATGAATTAACATTTTCAAAACAACTGGAAAAAAGTTTTTAATAAATAAATAAAGAAAATTATAGATTAAATTTAATATTTATGCAGTTACCATTTTAGTCCAAAATGTCCAAACATCATACTAATGCATTTCAATATTGTGTTATGTATTATTATATAACATTATTATTGTTATTTAACCAGAAGTCTCATTGACTATTATTTGTATATTTTATTATTGCTATCATCATCATCACCATCATTATTATGGAGGATCTGGTGGAATATAAGGAGCATTAAACCTGCCAGGCTGCAGCAGGTGTTGGTAATTAATATTCCTCTCACACCTCAGAGAAAGGATCAGAATAGAATAAGCAGGCATGAAGAGAAATAATAATAATAATAATAATAATAATAATAATAATAATAATAATAAACGCTAAAGGTGATCAGAAGCTTTGGGAAGTTCCACCTGGAGGAAAGAGGATAACAAAGCAGATCTCAGAGCAGCCGTCAATCAGCACTCGCTTTCGCTGGGCTTCATGCTGTCCTTTTATTAGAGGACGCAGAGATATGAAACGTCCACAGGCTATACTGGCCCTCTTTCACATGTTCAGCTCCTTTCTGGAATGGAGGGAAAAAAACACTGCTTTATCCTACCCTGGGAATACAAAGCCTTCTTCAGTCACAATCGATAAGGGTCTGGCTCTGATAGAGGAATAGGCCACTAGATCCTCCCCTTGGTAATAGAGTTTACAACTAGTGCTTTTCCCAAGCAGAAATGCCTCTGATGCCTTCATCAAAGCAGTCAGAAGTTGTTCTTCAAAAAGAGATTTTAGAGCAAAATGATAAGAACAGCTTTTTTGAGGGTCAACATCAACAGCAGAAACTACAATTCACCAAACTAATGGTGAAAATGTGAAGATTTGAAAGTTGCCCTGAAGTACCATTGAATCCACAGCTTTGTTCGATATATGACATAATTTCAACTGAAACAAGAATACAGGCAGAAGAATATCGCATAGCTCCCCCTTAAAAAAGCCAATATTATTGAGCTAAAGTACATCTGACTCATGACAGCCCCTGACAAGAAGCTGAAGTGGTCGGTGATGTCATAAAAATTGCAGATCCATATTGGCAGAAGCGAGAAATTGTTTTGAATGATCATACTTGTTTTGTTTTCACAAAATAAAATACATTGTCTCTTCCCATAACTTAAAATGCGACATCCAAAAATAAACGAACAAATAAAACGAATTTAATAAAATATATATGATATCCAATAGCGGTAAGGTAAATAAAGCAAATAAGCAAATAAATGGACAAAATTGAACAAGTAAACACATTTAAGCAAACATAGCTGATCATTTTAAACAAATAAATTTCTAAACAAATAGACAAAGCAATAAAGTATGTATAGGAGAAAGAAAGAAAGAAAGAAAGAAAGAAAGAAAGAAAGAAAGAAAGAAAGAAAGAAAGAAAGAAAGAAAGAAAGCAAGCCAAATGAATAATAAAGCAAAGAATGTCCTGGTTACATACGTAACCCACGTTCAACGAATAGGGAACGGAGACGTGCATCTGTTAACAGATACGGGAGTACTTCAGACGACCAATCACTCTGAAGAGTAAGAAAACAGGCCAATGAATGACAAAATGAATTGGCAGAGCTCAGCTCCACAGCTGACAGTGATTAGCCATTAGTGCTATATAAGCTGCCAGCTGAGAAGCGAGCACTAGAATTTGCCTGCTGAAGAGCCGATCACTCAGCTAACAGCTGGAGACTCAGCTGCTGTGGCAGTGGAGACGCACGTCTCAGTTCCCTATTCGGGGAACGTGGGTTACGTACTTCATATGGGAACTCCAACATGCGTCTGTTAACAGACTACGGGAGACTGTATGGAAAACACCACAGCAGCTAAGCCCGTCACGCTCCTGATGTGAAGTTTGCCAAGCATAGCATGGTTTAATTACCATTACATGGGAATAATTAGAAAATTTAGATCTGGGGTCGTAATGTGCTTTTACATAGCTAATATAGACTAGGGATTTTAGAATATGACAGTACATAGGGAAAGCGTGCCAGTCCCCGAAGGGGGAGGACGCTGCGGAGGCCACCTGCTACCCAAGAAGGGAGACTTGATGGCAATAAGAACATATGGACTAGCCCTATGGAGGGGGAGTGCTACATATGATAAGCTGGTTAGCGAGTAGGGAAGATACGGGTCCACCTGGTCAGGGGAAACACTCCGTGGCTGAATAAGCATATGGGATCACCATCGTGGACCGCGCATAGCTGGCACCGAACCTCAGCATGTAGGTAGACCAAGAGTGGGCATACCAGACATCACACTGAGCCAGGCACTCGGCTCCTCCGCTGAGTCGGGTGCTGGGGGCCTCGGAGGAAATCTCTAGGGTTCGCCAAGCGGGAAACTTACTAGCAGAATAAAAAAAGCGCACGTATCTCCGGGTTAGGGAGCATGGCGCAGCAAGCGTTTTTGACACCGAGCTTAATTTCGTCCCGGTTGACCGGAGTAACCCAATAATCGGGAGGAAACCGACTCCACTAGAGGATAATAAAATCTTGTGAATGTGTTAGGTGTCGCCCAGCCTGCAGCTCTGCATAATCTGTTAAGAGGCGATGCGTACTCACGCCTGAAGTGTGCTCTCTCTCCCGGGGGACACAGCTCGCCCTTGCACATGAAGCGAGGGCAATGGCATAACAATAAAATGGATCAACCTCTGCTTTGATATGGCACTTCCCTTCTGCCGATCACAACAGAAAAGAGCTGCTTAAAGACGTATGCTCTACGCGTCACATTAAGCGCAGTGCGCGGACATAGCAATAAAAGGGCTGGGTCTGCCTCCTCCGCAGACAGCGCTTGCAGGCTCACTACCACTTTTAAAAAAGGGGTGGCAGGAACCTTGGCACAAGCTGAACCGGGGTCTCAGGTAAACGTGAGAGTAGACCTGTCTGTATTCCTGGCACGATTCGCCACCGGAATCCTAACCCTCCTGACTGATACTAACGCGACCAGCAGAGCTGCCTTCATGGACAGAAAACTTATAGATACTGAGTCGAGTGGCTCAACGGACCTAACCATAACCGCTGGGGCTAGAGAGATCCCAAGAGGGCAAGAGAGGGGGGCAGGGATGGAATTAACCATCTTGCGTCACGCGCCTCTTAGGAACCGGCTGATGAGATTATGCTTTCCCAGCGCGCTACCATCTGCCGCCCCACAGAGCTCTGCCTAGAAAGGTGCCAGAGGGTGCCCGTCACAGAAAAAGGAGTGCTTCTTCTGGGGAATTCTTCAGGGAGTGCCATCACGAGGAGTGTGAGTCATTGTGAGTCGGTTGGGCCAAGAAGGCACAACAAGCGAGACCCGCTCCTCGTCTCCCCGACCTTGCACAGAGTCTGTGCGCGCAGGCTCACTGGGGAAAAACACATATTGCGTAAACCCGGGGCCAGCTGAGAGCCAGCGCATCCGTGCAGAGCAGGGAAAGCAGCTGGTGAAGGGCTGCTCGGGAGAAGCGGCAGGATGACCTGGGCTTCTCTGAAGCGTGCCCATAACAGCTGGACTGTGCCGGGGTGGAGTCTCCATTCTCCCAGAAACGTAACTGTCGTGAGAGCATGTAAGCTGGCACGGTAGAGCTCGTATGGGATATGAACGGCGTGCAGCTATTAAGCCGCATAACTCCATATGAGCAGATGGCGAGCGAGCTGAGACATGCGGTGGTATCGCAGCCGTGCTGGCCGTCCTAACCATCACGTGTGTCCCCTCCCGTACCGGTAGGAACCGGCGGAGAGCGAGAAAAACTGCCAACAACTCCAGGCAATTGAATGCCAATGCAACCGAAGTACGATTTACAAACCTGCAGCTGCATGCTCGATACACACAGCCCACCAGCCTGTACTGGAAGTATCCGTCAGAATGACAGCATGACTGGACACTTGTTCTAAGGGCATCCTGAACAGATGACAGATCAAAACAATAGGATAGGATTGGTATAACCCACCGCTCTCTGGGTACGATGAAGTGGAGGCGTAAACCCACTCTTCATCTCGGCTGGAGGGACCGGCTCGATTGTATCCTTCGCCAGGAGGATAACAATCTTCTCACGCGAGACAGGGGTGGCATAGCGATGACCGCTTAAATACACACCCGTGAACTCGGGAGGCCAACAGCGCATTGAAACGCATAGCCGAGTCTGACCGTCCGTGTGAGCTACTACGACGAGTTGAGCAGTGCTAACCAGGCTGACAGAGTCAGAAAGAGCAGCATCACTGGAACAATCGCTGACGTACCCGAGGAGGGGCAGCTTCGGGAAGGGGAGTACATTCGTTCGCAGGGGAGCCCCGGCCCTCCACTGGGGAAAGAACGGTTCTCCTCCTCATCGCGCACGGCTGATCTCTCACCACCGAGGACTCCTGGGTAAAGTCCCCGATGGTGTCGCCGAGTAGGACTGCCTGGGATATGGGCACACCAAGAAAGCATACTTTGTCGGCGCGGCCAGGGTAAGCCAAGGGTGGCATTTCCGGACCACTGTGTGGCCATCGTCCTCCCCAGGGCACGGGCGGCCGACTTGAAGGTCATGAGAGCATAGTCGACCACCGTGCGGTGCTTATGCATAAGCCTGGGGAAGAACCGCCCCTGTGCAGCACAGCAGGTGCCGTGGTGCAGGGCAGAAGCGGCATGGCCCGCAATGGTGTGGGCTCCGGCCATGAGAGACACAGAAAACCCACCCGCCTTGGACGGGGGTCTCAGCTGGCCACTGGCCGCCTGCACATCAGGGGAGGTGAAGGCGGAAGCGCACGAGGACCGGGCAGAGAAAAAAAACACCTTCTATGCCAGCGTGCGCTCGCTGTACGCCCCCCGGGAAAAAGTGGACGGGAGCTGGAAGATTCATCTTACATCAGCCCGCACGCCACACCTCTAGTCGGTCCGGGGGTGAGACTGGGGGACAAGCCATCTCCAGCTACACCACCGAAGCAGTCCAGGAAGCGCATCCATCATGTCTGATTCGAGAACCGTGACTACGCATTGCACCCCGTAGGACGGAAGCGAGCCCGCTCTGTCATCTGAGCATGACAGCTCAACCTCCAATGTTGTGATGGACATCTGATCTCTGGTGTCATCAAGCGGAGGCACGGGCATCCCGGGGGATGAACTGCACAACGACTAGAAGCTTGGATGGAGCGCGCTGTGGAGGAGTGGGGGGTCCGCGGGCCCGGAGGCGATGGATAAACCCCCACTGTAATCCTCAGATCTGCCCGCGTGCTAACCGCTTTCAAGGGGAGCAACGGGGGTGGCTTGGAAGCCGCGATCTCAGCTGTGCAACAGCCATGCCCTCACAGTGAGAGCATGAGCTGTCCGCGAGCGCCGCATCGACATGCTGGACCCCCAGACCTGTGATGCAATACCCGTGCCCATCATCCGGAGATAGGAACCACCACATCCAGAAATGCACAGTCAGAACAGCGTCTTGAAAAAGACGTGTTGATTGACTGTGTTGCTCTCTTAGGGAATCTGCTCTTTTAATGGAAACTGCTCTTTTGTGCACACCAGCGAAACGCCCAGGGGACAGGAAGCCCAGGTCGACCGCCGCTGTCGCGTTATCTCCCGCACTGGTGAGTAAACTGGTTTCAGTCTTGAAATCAGGTTGGCAGATAGAGTGTCTTCAGTCTCGTGAGAGGCTCTGAAAGCTCAATTCTAGTGCTCGCTTCTCAGCTGGCAGCTTATATAGCACTAATGGCTAATCACTGTCAGCTGTGGAGCTGAGCTCTGCCAATTCATTTTGGCATTCATTGGCCCGTTTTCTTACTCTTCAGAGTGATTGGTCGTCTGAAGTACTCCCGTAGTCTGTTAACAGACACAGGTTGGAGTTCCCATATGAAGGGGAACTAATCGAATAAATAAAATGATTTATAAGAAAAATATTAATGAAGAAATTAAAAAAAACCACTGGTTACCACTGTTGCCTCACAGCAAGAAGGTCTCTGGTTTGAGTCCCAGCTGGGTCAGTTGGCATTTCTTTGTGGATTTTGCATGTTCTAACCGTGTTTGTGTGGGTTTCCTCCGGGTGCTCCGGTTTACCCCACAGTCCAAAGACATGTGCTATAGGTGAATTGAATAAACTAAATTGGCCGTAGTGTATGTGTGTGAATGAATGTGTATGGATTTTTCCCAGTACTGGGTTGCAGCTGGAAGCTGTGTAAAACATATGCTGGATAAGTTGGTGGTTCATTCTGAAAAAAAAATAACATTACCACAACATGTGACATCTGTACCTTTAAATAATGAACAGCTCAAAAACCATGGCTGAACAAAATCTTTTTAGTTTTGCTTTATTTTCACCAGTAAGACAATGCTTGTGGTACACACAGTACATGACACACTTAAACCTACAAAAAAATAAATAACATGATGTTTCTGATGTGAAGTGGACAAAGATCTAAGGAAACAACAAAGTGACATACTTTTTTTGTAGTTTCCAGACATTCATTTTAATGTTTAAACCAAAACCATTACTCAGCTATTGAGTAAACTTGAATGCTCGAGTGTATTCTGTGCTCTGCTTATGAAGATAAGAAATGTCAGTCTGCCATCAAGGTCTTCAAAGCGAGTCTCCATCACAGAAAACACATACACACACATGCACGCACACACACACACACACACACACACACACACACACACACACACACACACACATACACACACACACAAACACACATGCGCAAACGCACACACACACACAGACAGACAGTGCCAGCTAAGGGCTATTCCCACTCACTTCAAACAGAAACTTCAATAACAAGCACCCAATGAATCACTTCTCCTTTATTATTCATTTCTCTCTGTGTGTATGTGTGCGTGTGCGTGCTGCAGTGCGGAGGCTGTGTCGCTGCAGTC
>CAIGQV010019951.1:6633866-6679499 GCA_903798115.1 Danio jaintianensis | reverse complement strand
TTTTAGCAGATATTCTTATTTGTGGAGACTTTGGATTTATTTTACCTGTACAAAGAGATTGTAGATGGTGATATTAGAGCAAAGAAAACCATATCTTGTATCAGGTAATTGGTTGTTTGCAGAGTGTGAAAAGCCAATGGTCTCGGTCAGTGAGTTACCAACTGAATTGGAAGAGATAATTAAATAAACTACAAGTCATATATATATATATATATATATATTTATGAAAGTCTAATATGCTCACATTTTAAGATTATAAGGCTGAACGGCATGACATACCATCAGTCTACAGAGATTTCCCCGTATTTCTCTGTTGCAATCAGGATATCACAATAATTAACACCGAAAAAGCAAAGCAAACACTACTAGATTACTGTGGTTTAAATACAGCACTACAAAATACAAATGAGAGAGATCAACTTAGAATATCACTTACCTATTCTATAATGATTTGTTCAGCTGTAGTTTGAATTTTTTTACTATAAGGCAAGGGTCTCAAACTCAAATTGGCAGAGGGCCGCTTTAACATTCAAAAGTAACCGAAACAGAGAAACCGAAAGTAACCCGAACATATAGTACCGTACTTTAAATGTCCAGTAGGGGTCAATCTAAACAACTACATTCTCGCCTAAAAAAGCTTCAAAAGTATATTATGTTGTCCAACAGCTGCAATATATGTCAAACTGTAATGAATTTTTTTCTCTGCTTATCATGTGAGTGGAGTAATACACAAGGATGAAGAGGCTGTACGAGTGCTGCTATTGCAGAATATCACACGGCTATCAGCCTATCCGATTCGAGAACCAGACAGAACTAATATATATATATAATAGTATATACGTACTATTATTTTAGTATAAAGTATAAAGTCAACTTAGTAAAAGTGGAATTTTTTGGGGGAATTTCGTTGCAAACTAAAATCAACATTTATTTCCTTATCTTTCATTTTTGTTTATTTTTAATCTTTTGATATTTAGACTCCAGTTTGTTTTGTTCTGGCAGGACAAAAATCATATAGGACTAGTTCACAAAAACTCAAAATGGTGAATTCCCATGATAGAAATTAAATCAGAGATAGCCTCTTGTTTAAGCCAATAAATGTTTTGGGATGCATGCCATGTGAATGCACAAAGAAATCAATGACATAATTTGAAAAGATTAAATGGTCTTGAAAAAAAAGTTTGCTGTAAAAATGCTTGCATATGAAACTAATTTGATCAATAAATCAATAATTCAACATTAATCACGCACAATCTAAATAAATGAATATGAAATTTTAAAGCAGAAAAAAACTGAAATGTGATTTCATGTAAACGCAAATTATAACTATGTTATTTACAACTTAACATTTTTATTGATGTCTGACTGATTGAATGTGTGGATCCAAATTACTCAGATTATGGTGATCGAGAATGCTTTGCATTCGAACACTCCTTACTCGTTCCGTTCATTAAGCTGTAATACTTTAAAACACTGACACAGTTTTAAACAGTAACACTTTAAAATAATGGTCCTTTAGTTTTAGTTTTGCATTTACTAAAATGAACTAAGTATGAACAATCCTGTACAGCATTTATCAATCACAGTTCAACATTTACCAATGCATTATTTAAAATTCAGAGTTGTACTGAGTTAATGCACTGTGAGTTAACATGAACAAACAACGAACGTGTTTTCATTAAACAACAGACGAAGAAATACTGTAATAAATGTATTGTTCATATTAGTAATTACATTAAATAATGGAACATTATTTTAGTGTTGCCTGACAAAGTTTTTTAATCTTTAATACAAATTTTAATTTAACTAAGTGAAGGAGAAAAAAAGTAAAGAAGAAAAAAAAGCCTGCAGTTTATTTGCTGCACTCACAGTCAGTTGTTTAAATATTTCAGTGACACATGCAGTCAAACACAGAGCTCTTCTCATTCCTGAAGAGCCTCCGCTGAGCTGCTCCAGAAACACAGTGGCTCTTAAAGAACACCTTTCCTGGAAGCTCCTGGGACGCACAAATCACCCATTTGTCTTCCTGAAGAGCGGCTTGTGGGGCCCAAAAGAGACTAAAGTGGGATTAATTTCCACCCCATCCCAGTCGGATTGAATCAACTCTACTTCCCCTTGCAGACGGTGCAGATGAGATCCGGACACTGCTTAATGTCAGTGTCTGTTGTGCAATTGTGCTAATGAAAACGAAAGCGGCCTGCAGATGACAGGAAGCAGCTCCGAGAGGGAGGGCTGTGCAGTGACTCTGGGGGAAAACTAAATCTAATAGAGATAGATAGATTATAGCATATGGGGTTTTCAAAAATCACAAAAATATTATGCAAATTAAAAAAATATATACATTTTAATCTAATTTTTTTTTTTTTAATGAAAATATTACATTGTCTTAATGTGATATATAATTTGTAGTGGTAATTATAATACATGTATTAAAAGTATGGCATTGTCTTAATATTTTATAAATAATCTTTGCTGTGAAATTAATAGCTATAATGATATCATGCAATTAGTTGCTGTAATAATAATAATAATAATAATAAAGCAACTACATTTACTCATTTTTATATGAATAAATAAAAGTACTAATAATTTTAATCACTAAAACAATAATAATTGATATAATTATGCTACACAATGATTTAATTACTGACAGCCATAAGTTTATTAAAAAAGTTAAATAAATACACTGTATATATTTTATAGAAACACAGTTAAGATATTCCATTTTACACTTGCAGTTGCAACAATGTATGCAACAACAGACATTTTCTTCTTTATTGTGGGATGCATCCGAGACAAATTAAGTAACAAAACAAAAAAGGGTGGAGCCTTGAGTCTATCCTTTGATTGCTGATTGGATAAGGCAGAATGGAATGGGAGTTTGTGGGTGGAGATAAGTTAATGAAAGTGTTCAAAGAAGACTGGCATTGGCTGTTGGACCACTTTGAGTCTTTTTTTTATCTGAGAATGTAGTTGTTTAGATTGTAAGGATAGTGCCTATTTGAAAATGTGTTTTGACGATTTCGGAGATGGGACTTCCAGCGCATCTCGAGAGCACATCTCTGATGATTACTTCATTCATTTAGGATATATCTACAGGCAATATTTGGCTACAGTCATCTCCAGGGCAAATAGATTTGACTGCAATGTAAAGTTTTACAACTTAATATATATTATTCTGAATGAAAGATTGGTTGTTATTCTTTTGATTAATTTTCCTAGCATCTTTATATTGTTGTTTGTTAAACGTTATTGTTCAATAAATGACATTTGATATAAATGGTAATAATATTTAATAAAAATGTGTTGTATTACCAGCCTGTACTCACAAGGAAACGTAACTATTTTACGTTTGTCACTTTAGTGGCTAATTTGTACGAAAAGTTCAGTCGTACAAAAATGTACGATTTTAAAAAGGAGGCATGGCACATAACCCGACCCCTACACGCAATTGTCATTGGGGGATAAGCAAATCATACTAAATTGTACAAATTCATACGAATTAGCCATTAAATTAAAAAGTTACGAATTGCCATGAGATAGCGTGGGTATTACGCAATAGAGCAGTAGTGACTGGAAGTTAACTTTATATTGTTCTTCCACAAAATGACAACAGACACTGCATAATAATCATTCAGCCTTGAAGGGAGCAAATGATTTCCTCTGGGGATTCTTTCATCTACAGCTAAACAAATCATTACAGAACAGGTAAGTTGATATCTCTCTTTTGTATAGCTGTATTTTACACAATTACACAATACTGTACATGATGCAAGGGCATCATTCAAATGCTAGTTCAAAAGTGACATTTTTGAATTAGAAGGGTTTTTGTGACTCTCCACAATTATGCAGTCAAACTCTTGTATAAATGCAATATCACACCACTTATTGCTGTATATCAGCACTGCTGTGATACTATGGCAATGTGAAGCAGGCAAAACTGCAGAAATCCGCAGATTTTTAGCCCATCATTGACTATTTATTTACTTATGTAAATGTGTGCAAATTTATATTTATTCAGTTTTTAAATTAATTTAAGTAATATTATTGACTAATAATAAAATGTTCATATGATTTATTTACAATACAGTTAAAGTATTACTGTAAAGTAATATTTTCTGTCGTTAGTAGATATAATATATGAGAGTCTTACTTTGTTTACCAAATAAGTGGATCTAATTGGATTTGCATTGTAAAAATTAAATAAAAGTTAAAAAGGTATTATTAAAGGTATTTTATATTTCATATATTCAGTTTTTAGTTATGATACTCCCAAAATCAGTCCACATAAATCCACAGATTTTTTACAAAATTCTCAGCAGAAATAGCAAAACATGTCCACAGATACTGTCTAGCCCTAGTTATAAGTTCTACAATTTAAGAAAAACATTAGAAAAATTGTGCCAACTTCATTCACATTAATATCATTAATATGCATGTATTTAAAAATATATATTTTCATGTTATTCAGACATAATACAGAAAGGGGTTCCCTAACTTTTTATAATTAGGGCTTATTGCCATCACAAAACACTTCAGTAGTACATCTGTTTCTGGGCCAACTACCCCATGAAATCAGAGTAAAAAAATGGAGCACCAGGAGTGTCGTGACACAGACCCATAAGACCAACGATAACTCATATTTTCAACACACACACACACACACACACAGCGGAGGAAGAGACGTGATTTGAGTTGTATGTCACACTAATGCCTCTTGCAGACTTATTAAGCTCTTCACCATGGTGACGATGAGTCATTCGCCAGCTCCAGACCCTTGCCATTGTCCCTGTGTGACAGCTTCCAAAAGAAAATAAATAAATAAATAAATTTAATGTGTTAAACCCACATACAACAGCCTTATATTAAGTTCACATGGACAGTTCTTTTTACGCATAAGGAACCCATTAAAACAAAACAAAACAAAAAAAAGACTCAAATATATTTAAAATACAACAGTATGTCAATGGTGATTTGAGTTATCCATTATTTATTGTAATAATAAAAAATACATATATTTAGAAGAACTGCACTATGAAAATAGAGCAACAGAAATGTATATTATGCACAATCTAACAGCTTAAAGGTTTGATAATGTTAAATAAAAAAATACAAATAATATATCATAAAAAAAATGAAGGCGTCACAGTGGCACAGTGGATAGCATGATCGCCTCACAGCAAGAAGGTCGCTGGTTCAAGCCCCAGCTGGGTCAGTTGGCATTTCTGTGTGGAGTTTGCATGTTCTCCCTGTGTTCGCGTGGGTTTCCTCCGGGTGCTCCGGTTTCTCTCACAGTCCAAAGACATGCGCTATAGGTGAATTGAATAAGCTAAATTGGCCGCAGTGTATGTATGTGTGTGTGAATGCGAGAGTGTATGGGTGTTTCCCAGTGTTGGGTTGCTGCTGGAAGGGCATCTGCTGCTTAAAACATATGCTGGATAAGTTGGCGGTTCATTCCGCTGCGGTGACCCCTGATTAATAAAGGGACTAAGCAGAAAAGAAAATTAATGAATGAATAATAAAATGTTACTGTCACATTGAAAAAAAGGTGAAAAAACTCACACACTCACAAATAAATACATACATACATACACACACACACACACACATTCGTTAAAAAAAAAAAAAAAAAAAAAAAAAAAAAAAAAAAAGAGAAAATTTACCAAGGACTGTGGTTATTTTCATCACACGTGAGTATGGCTGACAGGTCGTATTCACCATCTGCATAATGCACTGTCAATGCCAATATAACTCATGTCATGCATTTTTGCTTGATGCACAGTAATGACTGCTTTCTACATGGCAAGGGGTCACAGCATACCTATATGTCATTCTGCAGGACTGAGAGGATTTATAGCATCATACCATGCCGTTGCCCAGAACCCACAAATACATTATTCCCATCATCCATATCCATAATTACCACTCAAACTCAGCTGAGAGAGGATTTCATATGTATGTTTCCCCATCAGCAAATGACAAATACCTGCTTGCATTGCTTTTTATGGTAGCATTGAGCAAGACCTACAAAAAATATAGCCAGCAGCTCCAACATGATAAAATTAATAAAAATAAACATTACCTGAAATTTGTACATAATAAGGGCTGTCAACTGACAAATGCTTCAAATCTAATTTATTACATTATTACGTGGCAATTAAGCACAAATTAATTGTAAATTACAGAGAAAAAGTTGCATTGTGTTAAATATAAAAAGCATCACTGACATTACAGAAGTAGTTTTAAAAAGAAAGCATTAATATGATTTAACACAGAATACCATATGCAGAGAGTGTGTAAGGCTAAGTCTTCCCCTGGCAACAGACCACAACTAGTAAAGATAAAGTTCCCTGTTGTATATTTTCACTCAAATCAATGCCTGCTACTGCTTTAGGTTGCTTATAGGGAGAAAAGCTGCTCATAACAGCTGGTCCAGGATCAGTATTTTCCACAGATGTTTGTGCACACACACACACACATTGCAGAGAGAAAATAAATTAATGCAGTAAGGAGTGCACTCAATAAATAAATGCACACCAAGAAGCGATTCTTTAATAAATAAATGACTATATCTTAATTATGTTTTGATTACATTAAATAAGAAATGCACTGGTTTTAAAAATATTTTGTAACACCCACATGTGGTACTTGGCTAAAACAATTATGTGAGTTTACGATTTAAATGCTGTGTGTTAACATACTGTATGCTATTTTTTGAGCTGGCAGAAAATTTAAGTTGACATGGACATGAGAACATTTTTCAAGAAAAACTAGAAAAATCATGCACAAACATCTGAACAAAAACCCTTCTCCATCCAATACATTTAAGTGTGAAAATATCTGAGAAATACTTAGAAGAGAGATCGTCTTCAGAAACAGACGGAGGATATCGCTGAATTATATGGAAATGGACATGTTTATAACGGCTCCCATGCTAAATCACATACAGTATTCACTTTCAGCTAAACTTAACAGTGGTTTGTTATATGTAGGACTTTTGATAATATAATTTTCGGCCACCTCTTGGTTGGTTGAAAATCTTTTTAAATGCATCAACGGGACTACAATGGCCATGATTTGTTTAAATTGCTAATTCAATCAGGAAACAAGTCTATTTTTTAACAAATGGGTGTACGAATCATTGGTTCAGTTGATTCATTCAAATTGCAGATTCATTCAACAATGAATATCCTCTGTGAGTTAATTGGAGAAGCACAACAGGCTTTCAATATTGTTCTTGCCAAAACTGACAAAAACAGACAATTTTATGCCCAAAAAATACTGTACACTGTTGTATAGATTTGCATAAACTTCAACACTAATGATAACTAGAATAATTATTTCTTGGGCATCAATTACATATTAAATTAACATAATAATACGTATTTTTAATCATTACTAATACTGTTGTTGCCAAAATGTAAAAAAAAAAAAAAAGATATATAAATAAATACCCAATTCAGTTGTATATTGTATAGGATTTCAACACTAACAATAATGATAATAGATGTTTCTCGAGCACCAATTACATTGAATTAAAGTATTATTGAAATGGAAATAGTTATTTTAAATATTTTAAAATCCATTTAAATGTTACATTTTACTGTTTTTACTGTATTTTCAAATTGTCAAGCTTAAACCTTTTTCTTACCTTTCCCAAACCCTGTGACAATACTTCTTTAATAACCTGAATCAGATAATGATAATACTGTAGGTTACATGTAGCATTTAGTTTACAGTTTTGATTTTGACAAAAAAAAGTCTTTATTAGCAGTACACAATTGTGTTGAACTTTATGGCAAACAAAATGCCACAGGTTCAGCTTCAACTTCAAGGTAAATATTAAAATCTAATCCTTTTTATGTTCTCTGTATGTTAGAGTATTCTGCTACAGTATTGTACTGACTTTAAAACTGCTCCAAATGATTTCATGTGTGAGTGAGCTGTCCAAATGATTCAGACTGAATCACAAACCAATTATAACCATTTTGCCAAATCACTTGACCACTGAAAAGGATCCAACCCCAAAAGACATTCATTTGCAAAAGCGCTAGCTCTGATTTTAAATGGCGCATGACTTTAAAAATAAATAAATAAATAAAGTAGTGATAGTTCCACCTCATTAACCTACAGAGAAATGTACCTAAACTAATAGCTTTGCTCCTTGTAGCGGCACAACTGGCCAACACTGATATGCCATGTTTCCTGCTGTCTATTTCTGACACATTCACAGGCACAGCCATAATCTCCTCTGTAACAGCAGGTGATAGGCTAAGCCATTGGGGTAAGAAAGGATATAATCTCAACTACTTCCCGGGACACTTTTTTTTTTTTTAATCCAACAAGACTCTTAGGCAGGCAATCAATTCACTTCCTTGTTAAGAGTTTGAATCTGGGCAATATTCCCTGCTGGCTTTTTGAGGAGAAAACGCAACGGATCTGAAACGGATCTTAAACCGAGGTGTAACTTTCCACTATTGCATTTTAAGCGGGTTATGCGTATGCAGGTATGCTAATTAGAGATGCACGAGCTGTTGCCAACTAATGAAAATTAATTTACCCCTGCCAGGAAAAAGATATCATCCACTTTGGCATGGATATAAGGATCTCAGACAAAAGAAAAAGCAATTTATTCATGCCTGACATATCTGTCCACATCTGCCGAGGTCAAGCAAATAAAATTGCAAATTGATTCCCTCTCCATAATTGGGAAGCACTGTGTGTGGAGGAGAAGCAGATGCACTATCTCCGAAGACTGCCTGTTTCAATAAGTGTCAGCGAGGACTTTCTTGTGTCCACGTCAGCGGAAGACACTTCTAGGTCTTGAAGAAGGCTCTTCAGATGGTTGCAAAAAAAAAAAAAAACACCACACATATTCATCATCTCTATATTCACACAGAGAATCATAGAGGAAAAAAGCTGCTTCGAATGCTACTAAAAGGATCAGACTGAAATCTGTAAAACAGCTTCCAAAAGTTGATTTTGCATAATAGGTGGCCTTTAAAATGTTAAATATTGCTGTTTTTACTATATTTTCAAATAAAGGCCTTGTCAAGCATAAGATAAACTTTTTTTTTTTTTTTTTTTTTTGCAACTATCACAAACACTGGGACGTTACTTTTTAAATGACTTGAATCAGATGATAATAATACTACTACTATAGGTTACATGTAGCGTTTTGATAAACTTTTGTTGGAAAAATATTTTCTTTATTCTCTATTTCCACCTGGGGATACTCATTCCGAGGTCCCTAGAAACTATGCAGCGCCATTGATGCGATCCAAGACCTGTGAAGAGATGATCCCAAGGTATCCATAGTCCTGGACCAGGTCGTATCCCGAGCTGATGCTGTGGTCGTCATGGAGAAATGGAGTGCATGAGACTGATTCCTGAATCCACCGTGACAAACGAGTCCCCACATTGATCCTGCGGGCCAACCTATCCGCCTGCCGGTGCCCTACTCACACCTGCAGCTTCTCCACGATGGACGTCCAGCTTCTTCAGCCTCCAGCGCCTAGACTGCAGCTCTGAACAGGAAGTTTGGCCAGATGAAAAATGGTCGTGCCCAACAGAGCCTGGTTTCTCTCAAGGTTTTTTTCCCTTCACTTCGCCGCTGGCTTGCTCGGATCGGGACTTGCTGAGCTGTGCTTCGGTGGATTTGCTCTACAGTGTTTGAACTTTCAGCAGTGAAATTTAAACCACACTGAACTAAACTAAACTGAACTTCAACTCTGAAATCTGGACTTTACTAGAACTATGTTAAGCTGCTTCGACACAATCTACATTGTGAAAAGCGCTATATAAATAAACATGAATTGAATTGAAAAAAAAAGTCTTGCAGTACACAATTGGACTTTCTTACACGTCAGCGTAATACACTTCTAGGAATTGAAGAAGGTTCTTCAGATGGTCACTAAAAACATATTCATCTCCACATTCACACAGAGGATCATGGAGGAGAAGAGCTGCTTCGAGTGCTACTAAAAGGATCAGACTGAAACCTGTGCAACCCGTTGTCTGAATACAGTACGTCTCAGTCTGTGTTTGGAAAATTGTAAGATTTATACGATAGGACATTTTGGCAGATCACAATAACGGTTTTATTGTTATTACGGTAAGACTTTTTTTTATTGTGGGGAGGATATTTACAGGTATATTACAAGAATCAGAAAGCAGCAATAACTCAGCAATTCAGCAAAAACAAATCAGCTATTATGTGTATCAAAACATCAATGCTTTACTTGAGGAAAGTAAAAAAAAAAAAAAAAAAAACAGGATAAAAAACAAAAAGGTGCTAGGTTGTGTACTATATGTATTTATATAGTGCATCTATCGTGTATGACGATACACCCAAAGTGTAGACAAAGAGAATTTGGAAAGGACACAGAAGTTACACCCCTACTCTTTACGAGAAGTGCATGGGATTTCTAATGACCACAGAGAGTGTAACGTCTCATCCGAAAGATTGCGCACACTGACAGTATAGTGTCCCCTTCACTATATTGGGGCATTAGGACTCACACAGACCTCAGGTTGAGTGCCCACTGCTGCACTCACTAGCACCACTTCCAACAGTAACCTACTGTAGTTTTCCCATCTTTGGTCTCCCATTCAGGTACTGACCAGTCTAAGCCCTGCTTAGCTGCAGGGTGGAGGGTGATATGGCTGTGGCTATAGAGGGCTGAGGTAAAGAACTACAGTCCCATGAAGAATTGTGACCTACACTTTAAAAGATAATTATATTTTAAAGATTTTGAGAGCATATGGTTCTGTCATTTGCATTAATTAATGGGAGTGGGCAAAGTTAAAGATCCCTTTTGGCACAATTTGTTTGTTTGCTACTTTCTGATTGATCAAAAAATTTTTCTATAGCATCAAAAGGTAATGAACTTATACCATATATGCATGCTGTCAAACATGCAGAAGCTCACAGTAGGTCTGTCTTTACATGTTTATGTAAAAGTTACTGGTGCAGCTGGTGGTGGTAGGTCGTATGATGTAAAACAAAGTCAACATCATGATGTATATGTTCAGATTACTTTTATACTTTACACATACAGTACATACTAAAGTAAGTTCTTCATCAAACACAAAGTACCAACTTTGACAGTTATCAACAAAAAACAAAATTTTGCCGAGAAAAAGAGAGGAAAATCATCACGTATGATCAACCTGCAAACCATCTAGTAGCACATCATTAAACTTTACCATAGCTGCCCCAAGACCAAACAGTTTATCTTACACAGCTATTGAAGCTTTTTGTAGAAGTGTTACGGAAGATCTGTGATATCTAGGGGTCAGTAGTTTAAGTCAATTGAAAAAACAAACAAAAAGTAGGCTCACAGTCAATGCATTTAAATGGTCAACAATATTCCAACATGATTAAAACAAAATACTCTGATAAAGTAAATGATAAACCATGTAAACAGGTTTTTGATTTCCTTAATCCAGAGAAAGTCATACGCTAATCAAATGAATGCATAGAGTTTTCCTATTTAAGTCTCAATCAAAGTGCAGTTATGATGGTATTATCATCGTATAGGAATTTTTTGACACATTTTGTGATGGGACACACACACACACAGCAGTGCTCAACAATTTGACAGAAAATAAAAATGGCTTTGTGAAAGAATTGGCAATTGGCGTATTCCGTTTGTGTCTATAGCATGCCAAAATATAATAACTACACTTAAAGCTTTTGATAATTACAATTGAAAAAACAATGCAGGTCATCCTGTGCCCTGTTCTAAAAGTGTTCTCCTGCTGGTTTGCCCTGTGTTCTCTGATCCCTTATTAATTCCCATGGTTTCCCTTTTTATTTTGCTTAGTTACTAATTGTCTCCACTCCCTCGTTTGCCCTGTATATAAACCCTTTGTTTCAGTCTGGTTTTGTTGGTCACTCTTTGTGTTCCTGCTTCCTGCATTGTCTTTGTTTTTTTCTCCATTTGGATTATTTAACCACTGAATGGTTGTCCCCATGTTTTGAACAGACATGAAAATAACATGTTCAACTTAAATGAATCCCAATCTTCAACGCATTGGTGCATAGATTTAAGCTTGGTCTCACTTTAAAAAACACAGATGTCAGATTATAACTGAAGTGAAAAGAGTTCAAAAGGTTCAACAAAAACATTGTGCATTTATGTTTATGAAAATAACAAAAGACTAAATGTATATCGTATTACATGAAACCTTTTATTTAAGACTAAAATTGAAAGGAAATCAATTCTAAATATCTGAACAAATGATATTCCAAATTTGAAATGTGATTTCAGATTTTGTTTGGGGGTATTACAAGACATCACTACCAGATGACATCCAATTTCCTTTGGTGATCATATAAGGGCACCCCTATATGTTTTGAGGAATATTAACCTTTTTTTCATACTTTTGACAATATTTGTAAAATAGACATACACATTCACACATACACAGTAGTATTGGAAGTTGTGGTAGGTGGTATTTGATCTGAATTTAGCCTCTAAAAAACATCTAAAAAGTTTTTACATGTAGATTGCTGTAGCAGAGTATTGCTTTACGACTGAAAGTGATGAGTATCCTTGTTGCAAATTAATAAATAACTGTTGCTCAGTCAAATCTATCAAAAATCAGTCACCAGATATGGAAACTAGTTTGTCATGATTGCTTTGTTTAGACTATAATATTGTTTAACAAAAATGTAACCATAAATGGTCCCACAGGTGGTGGAGTGACAGTAAATGTTTTTTTTTTTATATTTAACCCTTTTTGTGTAACAAAAAACAAACAAACAATAACAACACAGTGGTAAAATATGTATTCAGAAGTCGGTCTCAAACTCAATTCCTGGAGGGCCACAGCTCTGCATAGTTTAGCTCCAACCACCTCCAACTCACACCTGCTTAATAGTCTCTAGTAGTCTTGAACACCTTGATTAGTTGGATCAGCTGTGTTTGATTAGGGTTGGAGCAAAACTGTACAGAGTTGAGGCCCTCCAGGAATCGGGTTTGAGACCTATGTCTTAAATCCTAATCGAATCATGGCAAACTGTATATCGTTGGAAAGATCTAATTGCAAAAAAAGGGATGTAAACTTAAACAGTCCTGGTGGCAGGACGATGATAGTTAAGGGGTTAATGAACAGTTTACACAATGTGGATCTGCCTCTTGCCTGCACCATTGTTACAAAATGACCAACCAAACAACAAATAAAGCATTAAATTTAATGTGTCTGTCAAGCAGCTCGATCAATTACTACTTTACAGTATGTCACAGACTTTAGTAATCTAGATTAAACTTCCTGCCTCTTAGGTCTATTGGAGTCACTCAGTGTAAAGTATGTACTAACTGAATTTTAGTGACCTACTGTCTTCAGTTGAAAATGTCTTCATATGGACATGGCCAAAGTCATCTTGAGACCTTTTAAGACCCCAGTTGAGAATCACAACTGGATTAAAAGAGCATTTGTTAAAAAAAATAGTTTTAATTATTCTGTACATATTTCATTTTTGAGCTTGGCATAACTGGAAAAAAAGTATAGTCAATAAAATGTTTTAATGGTTGAAACATATCCGGTTTCTGGTTTTAGAAACAATACTAGAAAGAAATAATGATTTTTAACAGTTTTTATCTACTTTTGAAGCTTATTTTGAATTATTTTAGGTCATCTTGAAACCCTTTGGATGATTGCAGAGTTTAGAAGCATGATTCAAGAGAGTATCTGATTGGACAAAAATCTGGACACCCCCTTGAGTGTAAGATAAGTCATTATATTTTGGTCCACAGTATGATGATACATTCAAAACTGCTGTTTAAAGTTTGTTAACATTTTAGCAGCATATCAATCTAAGCAAATACACATGTAATACAAATTCCGATTCCCATTTCAGGATTATTTTCAAGGAAAAGCTGAATCCTTGCTGTTTATTTTGCAGCACACATTGAGAAAAAATCAGGGTTAAACAGACAGAATCACATAACTATAAATCTTTCTTTTCCTCAAGCCTGTGATTTCCTTCCCCTCCAGTGGGTCTCCACCTCTTTTCCAATCGTTTAATGCCAGTTGGGAAGCAATATGACAGAGCCCACAATACTATCCGTAAAGATTAACATTTCCCATTTTCAATCCAAGACCCATCCATGTTTAATTCATGAGAAAGCTTGAGCGGTGTGGTCCAGAATTCTATGAGATTTAGGGTGGCGTAGCAGTCGATTTGATCTGCCCTTCTGCTCTTTTATTCATGAGTGTCTCTCCTTTCTTCAATGTTTGAGCAGGCAAATTAATGGCCACTCCGGCTCTGGTGACTGCGACTCTACCACACGGACGCCAATTTGTGTTTGTAGGAGCAAACATAATCACTGAGGACTAGACAGTGGCATACGTGCTCCAACATTCAACCTTGCACAAACAGCACAAAGACAAACATGAACCTGAAGCAGTCACATAGTACAGGTGACTGCAAACACAAACAACAATGCAGTCTGGTGATGACATTCTAATCAGTTGACAAAACAGCTCAAGAGCGAGCTGTTCAGACATCTCATCAAAGGATTAGCATAACACTGACCACACAGAAAAGGCCAAGCGTAGTTTTTTTTTATATATTTTTTTAAATATACTTTATTGCACAGACAAGTAAAATACAGAAAACACAACAAAGAACAACATATTGTCTGCATTTTTTTATTTTTCTTTATTTTTTATAAGCCTAAGTTCAAACTAGAACTATCCAATATTACATACCCACACCCACCCACAAACCCCTCGGGAGAAATAAGAATCAAATGAGAAAATTATACAGATTTTCTTAACTGTACACAAAATAAACAATAAGACCATATACTGAAGTATATGGTCCATAAATGTAAAAAAAAAAAAAAAGAAAATAAATTAAAGTCAGGGAGAATATTCACACAGCCAAATGGCACAATACAACATGAAGATAAGTTTACCCCTGACAATCTCAGTCGGAGTCTAAAGAGGTCAAAGAGTCAAAAAAAGTTAGAATGGGGGTCCAAGTTTTATAGAATTTGTCGGTAGAGCCCTGAATGGAATATTTAATCTTTTCTAGAGAAAGAAATGACATGAGATCTGTTAACCAGCTATTGGGAGGGGGAGGAGTTGGAGACTTCCAATGAAGCA
The DNA here is from genome assembly GCA_903798115.1 of Danio jaintianensis. Classification (NCBI taxonomy): domain Eukaryota; kingdom Metazoa; phylum Chordata; class Actinopteri; order Cypriniformes; family Danionidae; genus Danio; species Danio jaintianensis. The sequence goes on along the minus strand of CAIGQV010019951.1, from coordinate 6,664,379 downwards.
AAATGCATCTTCTTGCGACCAATGAAGCAAATGCAATAACATCGGATTGTTGTTTAGAGAAAAGAGAAGATAACATAGACACACCAAAGATGGCAATCAAAGGACACGGAGGGAGAGAAATATGTAAAGCTCCTGAAATAAAATTAAAAAGGCCAAGCGTAGTTTAAAAGTTTGATGTGAATCGTTTGCCAATTGAAGATCATGTGCATGAATCTGCTGCGTGTTGTGTATGCCAGTGGTTTTCAACTGTTATTGTTTTTACATGAAGACCCAGAGTTTACATGAAATATGATCAACTAGCACAGCACCAAAATTATTTATTGTACAAAATATTTCTTAAAGTTATGATGTTTTCTTCTGTATTTTGCAGGCGTGTGGGTAATGACCAAGTACATAATTGTTTTAATCTTGATAAAACCTTTGATAAAAGTTTAGCTAATTTTTTTATGGAAAATGCACAGAATATGGTCACCCCACATTTTTAGTTGGAGTTGAAAATTGGTGCCGATATACGCATGAAAATTGTATTGAAAAAAAACATACTGGATTAAAAAACGTTTTTTCACGAGTTTTACTTTAGACTTCTGTTGGGTTTTTTCCTCAAAAAGTTTTAAAGTTGTGTTTCAAATGTGAGCTTGTTACCTAGAATTTATTTCTGAACTTTTCACTTAAATTTAAATTTTGGATACATTCTTAAAAAAATGTTTGTGCTCAGCAGAAGAAAAAAAATTCTTACACAGGTTTTTAACCACTTGAGGGTGAGAAATGATGAACAAAATATATATTTTTAAGAAACTATCCCTTTAACTGCTAGCTTGACAATGCATTAAGAAAACTTTTCAGTTTGCTTCCAAATAAAAATATTACCTCACCTTGCTTATTTTATGAGTAGATATTTCTTTGGACCTGCTACAAATGACTCATTTAAGATCTAAAGTACAATGAAATTATCTGGTCTTCTGCTTCAATTATACAAAAACATTTATATACAAAGATCACAAATATGTAACTGGCTAGTTTCTCCATTGCTGACTTGCAGCCACAGTATCAACTAGTCTTTCACATCTCTCTTGTTTTATTTATTTTTTGTTCATGTTCACATGAGTCAACAATGATTCAAATTAAAATCCATGGATGGATTATTCAAACTAAGATCAAAAACTTGTGCTGAATGATTACCTATTTTCTATTTCATGCTAACTTTAAAATCATTCATTCATTCATTTTCTTTTCGGCTTAGTCCCTTTATTAATCCGGGGTCGCCACAGCGGGATGAACCGCCAGCTTATCCAGCATATATTTTACGCAGCGGATGCCCTTCCAGCTGCAACCCATCACTGGGAAACATTTATACACACTCATTCACACACATACACTACGGACAATTTAGCTTACCCAATTCACCTGTACCGCATGTCTTTGGACTTGTGGGGAAAACCGGAGCACCCGGAGGAAACCCACGCGAACATGGGGAGAACATGCAAACTCCACACAGAAATGCCAACTGACCCAGCCGAGGCTCGAACCAGCAACCTGTGCTTCCCACTGCGCCACCGCGTCGCAACTTTAAAATGATTTATTAAAAAATAATAATAATAATTTAAATAATAAAATAGTCCCAAAAAGTTGCAAATGTTTTGATTTCAAAACATCTTTCATTTTGATGAAGTCTTTCTAGACATACAGCTTTTAAATTCAAAATATTTAACTTTTTATAACACGATAAGTAGTCCATTTATTAGACTGTCACATTTTATTATTTGGATTTGCACCTTGGCATACATGACTCTATCAGAACAGAACTGCGACCCATTTTTGTCTCATGATCCACCAGTTGAAAATCATTGTCACACATAAATCAATAGCCAGGACAGTGAGAGGTGAGAAAGAGGTTAGAGGCATGTAAAGCCCTCCGTTCATCTCTTCCTCTGAGAGAGGTGCAATGCTGTGAAGGACATGAGAGTGAATCGGAGTGTCTCTAAGGACCGACGGCTCCATTTGAGATAAAATGTCACTCAGTAAAACTGTCTCCTTTCTCACATGACCCACATACACCACTGTTAATCAACAAACTGCTGCTTTTCCATTCTAAACTGCTCCAAGTTATGCACATATTTAATTAATTTGCTTTAAAGTTGTTTAATTTATTATTCATGTAGCTACTTGGTGCAATAAAACTGAATTTGTAAATCATTATAAAAGTTTTACCTCTGAAAAATTAAATTAAATAATTTAAATAATTTTAGTAATTTAAGTAATTAATTTACTGCAGGGTAACTTCAAACATTTTTTATTACAAGGTTTCTAAAATGTTATGCGTAAAATGCATTTAGGCATTATTTCAATAAATGTGTTAATTTGCATAAATTTCTAGCACAAACATTTAAACTCTGAAAATCTTTTTATAGGAATATAAGCGATGGGAAATCACTTTTTATATTTTAAATTATGCGAACAGTCAGTTTTTTTAAAGAACATTTTAGTTGAACTAATTATATTTAATCAGACAAATTATGCATGAACAAATCTCTCTGTAAAAACCTTTAGAACATGAATATCTGTATGTGAGTGCTGCTGAAATGGAGATTTATGCCTCAGGAGGAAAAAATAAATAAATTAATTAATTATAAATTATAAAAAATAAATAAATATATGTATTCTAATCTACAGACACAAATGTATAATGTGCAACAGAAACAATGCTTACAAGTACATTTTGAATGCGTTCTTTTCATAAAAATGAAAAAATTCTCAAAAGCTCAGAATTGACTGGTGCATTAAAAATAAAAAAAAATGTGTTAAGTGTTTCACCTTAAGTTAAACTATAGACAGTACCTGAATTACATAGTGGCATTAGTGTTATTAAACAAAAAATAAGTCACCGATTTGAACCGCATTCAACATGATAACAGGTGTTATGAGGTCAACTGTTGCTAGCACTGGCAGCACAAATGCATTGAAATAACATACGTAGCCTTCATTGCACATACATATAACAAGACTCTCCAAACCAATAGACTTACAGTATATGCTGATTTTACTTGCTGCGGTTCAGTTTGGGCCATAATATGCAATAATACGAGAGAAAAGAACAGAACACTTATACTGTAAAGGATCATTAAGCGCATGCAGTATATGTGTTGCCTTGGTGCAGTGATACTGTTACGGAAGCACTTACACTCAGTGATGTGTGACTGATATAACAGCCTTTATACATAATGTAGACTGTAGGGAATGCTAAGCTGTTGTAGAGAGAGAGATAAAAAGCATATAGTATGAAGGTCTGGCTTGCTTGGAATAAATGATTGCACTTTAATGGCCTCGTTATGAATTGATCTTCATTCAAACTGTGTAAATTAAGATTTGAGATCAAAGATTGTACATAAGATTACACTGTGTGCTCAGCATCTGCACAAGGTGTTAAAAAAGCCTGCTGTTTTACTTCCTGCACTTATGGAAAATAAAACAGATGGCAGAACTAGAAAAGGTGTTGATAAGGACAACTGTGAAGAAATACAGTATGAAAAAGACTTGCGACGCAATTTGGAATCGGTTTTAAATGATTGAATAAGAATCTTTCCAAAAAGGGGGAAAAAAAATAACATTTTCAGGAATTACATTTTCCAACGCAGGCTTATTGGAAATATGTGCCTCAGTATACATTATTGTGGAACTAAAAATACATACTTCAACATACATTTAACTGCAGTTTCTTGTTAAAATGATCAGGTCAGAATGACACAAACAAATTTTGTTCCTTTTCACACATATGGATAACTCCATATGCATAACTTTACATATGGATAATTTTAAGATCTCAAAACTCAGAGCTTCTTGTAGTACCCAGAGCAGCAAAGTCTACTAAAGGAGGTCGAGCCTTCTCATACAGTATATGGCTCCTAAACTCTGGAATAGCCTTCCTGATAATGTCCAAGGGTCAGACACACTCTCTCAGTTCAAAACAAGATTAAAGACCTATCTTTAAGAAAAGCATAGATGCAAAGCATCACATAACTGTAGGATGCGTGAGTGTGCTCCATGCAGGTGAGTGGGCTTGACAAACCACCCGTAGGACACAACCTTTCTGTCTTAATACACCAGTCACTTTGTTAGAAATACTTTTGTTTCATATGTTTGTTTCTATAACTCATAACTATTTCATATAGCACTTCATTTTCACACTAACATTTAATACCTCTTGTTCAAATACATTATGAACCGCAGCTACGCTAATTACTTTCTTTGTTCTCTATTTCCACCTGGGGATGCCCATCCTGAGGCCTCTAGAGATTGTGCAGCACCAACTTGATGAGATCCAAGACCTGTGAAGAGATCGAGGACTTGGAGGACAACACTTACACTTAATACACTTCATTGAACATGTACACATAGAGATCACCTTTATACTATATAATGGCAGGTTAACTATGTTTCACTTTTAAAAACACTATTACTTGGTTTTAGGGAATTCAATTCAATTCAATTCGTGTTTATTTATATAGCGCTTTTCACAATGTAGATTGTGTCAAAGCAGCTTAACATAGTTCTAGTAAAGTCCAAGGGTTCACATCAGTGGTTCGCTAGGTAATCTGTGTGACAAGCCACAAGAAGGACATTGTTTAACAGAAAATATTTGCAAAAATGTACAGTGCCCTCAAATATACGTATTTGTCATCTGAAACATGAAACAAAATGTATCTGGCGCAACATTCAGTATTTCGCATTTTGCAAAAATATAGCCTGAGGCATGTATTTTGAGTGAGCCTGTGATGACATTTTCTGAATGTATTGCCACTTAAAAAATAAATAAATAAATAAATAAATAAATAAATAATAATAATAAATAAATAAATTAAAAAATAATAATAAAATAAAAATAAAATGTATAAATAATAAAAAATGTATAAAAAAAATATATAAGCAAATATTATGATTAGATTATATCAGTGATAACAAAAAGTGATCAGATTAACCACTAATGTATCGACTATAAGATAAACTATTCACAAGCAATGGATATTGAAAACTTTATGGTTATGGTTTACTACTTGATGGCAGAGTTTTTAGCACACTTTTTTAAGTGTAAGATGCAGCTGAAGTTAATACTCAGACAAACACACTAATCAAAGCACACCTTTAATATTTAAAGATGACTATGACAGACTAAAAGCCAAAACAGTTCTACTGTGAAATATTTTTACTATATAGTACTGTGCAAATGACTTAGGCCACCATTACATTCGTTGTTTTAGCCATGTTATTATAACCATAAATAGTAATTATGGTTTTCCACATATTTTAAGTGAAAAAAAAGCTGCTAAAATTGGCTTCCAAAGAGTCTAGACCTGTACATTATGGAGGCATTGTGGGAATGATTGGACAGTCAAAAACATATAAAAGACAACTAAATCTAAAGATGAACTTTTGCAAGTGATGGAAGAAGCCATGTGTACTTCACAAAAGTCTCCCTAATAAAGTTCCAGAGTGCTTAACGCCAAAGAGTATGTGCATACCTTCATGTATCCTGCTTGTGCAAACAGTCACGTGTGATCCTTGATGATACACAGATCAAGGGAGAATTGATGCCAAACAGCAGCTACCATACATTCCTTCTGAACCAACATTAACACCTGGCACAAGAAAATGAACGAAAAAAAAATGTTGTCATGCTTGGGCTATTTTATTTTATTTATTTATTTATTTAATTGTAAAATCATGTTGCTGATTAGTTAAATATAAAATTTGGATTGAATAAGTCAATCATTTATAAAAGATAAAATAAGACAAACTTTATACTTTGCCATACAGCTGAAAGAAAATGCAAAATGGAAATGCTTCTTGAAGATAAATGGCAGACGACCAGTTAAATGATTTATTTTCACTTGTCATTTAAGAATGACAAGCCTAACATGTTTTCTTTGTTTTCTTATCCAGCCATATGACATGAATTCAGCAAAAAATCCTATAAGAAAATTTCCCTTTATGACTGGTTCCAAAATATGATAAAATATTCAATAGGAAACCATTAGATGAGTGAAGCTTAAGAAAGTTCCCTCAAACTCACAAATGTCTCACATTTTGAAAAGTGGCAAGTCAACGCACTGAAGTAAAGATTCAGATGTGCGCTGGAGAGCTCTGAAATGGGAAGTTACCTAACTCAAAAACACATCCTGTCAAGTCTGAGACCGGAGGCATTAGCCTTTAGAGTCCCATCACTAACATTTTACCGCAAGCCATCCCTGTTATTCTTTTCTCCAGAAGGTCGTTAAAGCTTGTCATAATCAAGGAGAAAGGCTCTGTGACCTTCTGCTTTGACATTTCTGTCACTTGGCAATTGTATGGTGAAAACACCTGAGGGGGAAAAGCATGCAGAGGCTGTGGGAGACAGGGTCTTCACTGCTAGTAATCTGACATTGGACGATAAGTGTAAGCACAGCACATCATCCAGAGATGCTGAAGAAAGAAGAACTAGAAAAACAGATCGTTCCACCGCAGATTTGATTGCAGGAGGAAGTGATGTCTTTTACATATCTGTGTTGTTTGCTTGTGCGAATGGCCATTCAAAGGTCTGAGGCTAAAGTAAATGCATTAGAAAATTAGCCAGACACACTAGAAGAGTAATCTTGTCAAGTTTGGTGACCTCAATTAGATCTCGGAGACATGAAAATAAAATAACCATCAATTAATTTGTTTGTGTGCAGCGTTCTCTCCTTTCAGCGTGTTTCTTAATGCTTTTCTTCCTGACTGGATATTGGATAATGAGAGGAGATTACATGTGAAGCGTTTGACTACTTTTGCAATCATGCAAGCTTGATATTTACTAATACCAGTGTCACCATTACAATCACACTACAAATCTGGACACTGATACTGGTCAGGACAGGTTCAGTGTCAAAAGTACACACTGTAGTTCTTTTTGTTGCCTGTGCCTTTAAATGTAAATGAGCTAGTTCTCCCCGCCCACCATTCCCACGTGCGTGTCAGAGCCATAGAAATCTCTCTGTATTGCTCTGATTGGTGTAGCCTTCTCCTGCTAAGTCTCACGCATAAACACTACAGTGACAAACAAGAATAAAGCAGATTCAATCAATTTAGTGGGCGGGGAAAACCGCACTCCTACATCACATTGCTGCGGGCCTCAAAATGGGAGGGACTTGGATCCTATTTTTAACGTCAGAAATTTTGAAAGAGACTTATTTTCTTTATATCACCCAAATATCACTGTGGACACACTACACCTACACACAGTTCTGCCCAAACAGCTTTCAAAAGTTGATTTTCATCATAGGTGCCCTTTAAAGGATTACTTAGATTATTAAAAAGTTATTTAAGAAGAAAAATTGTTTTATGAACTGTTAGTGCTGCATCCCATTTCACCTACTTAGGGGCCGTTCACATAGAACCACAGATACTGTGGTTATTATAAACTCAGAACACAATAAACCTAATGGGGATAGCTAAAAATGCTATTCTTTACCATCACTGTGAAAACCTTCTTTTAGAAACTTTATTTAAAGAGTATGCTTAGAGTATGCTAATGACTAAACTGAAAACCAGCACAATGTGTGATTTAATTGAGCATGAGACTGGGAGTTTGTTAATCAAAATCTCGACAATTACTTCAACAACATTGATTTAATTTGCACTCAAAGGAACATTTGAAAGAGTCTGTCTGAGTGCACTGATTTGGAACAAGTCTTTTTATTTAAAGGGAAGCTAAAAAATGTTTTTGGTTATTTAGAAACGTATTATTTGAACAACTATGAAATAAATTGATAATTCTTCCTTTTAATTACTTTTTAAAATATCTTATTATTAAAACAGATTTATCTTTGCACAATTCAAGTATCCTTGCATTTTTTTTATTATTTGTTATTATTTCTTTATATTTAATATTTAAAAAAATATCTCCCTCCCTCTTGCAAAATGTCCCTCTTCTCTGGCGACATGTTGAGCATGCAAGTGATCTAATGATCCATTCAACTCCTACAGGATGAAATCATGTCCTGTTTTGAATTTATTTTACTCACCCCAAGGCCATCCAAAATCCTGTTGCTTCAGCCTCAGATGTCACGGCCACTGATCATTTCCTGAAGGTCTAACGCATGGCACACAAACTGGAAATGCATTAGCATACTTGAAGTCATCCTCTGACTGGTTGAATTCTATAGTATTTCTGGGAGATGTGTGTGCATTGTTCCTCCAAACTCCATCTGGAAAGAAAAAAAAAAAAAAAAAAAAAGTATTTTTTACATGGATGACTATAAGCATTTATCAAGAAAGATAAACTAAATGGCGGATTCTGAAAAGAATTCAAGACTCACAGTATAACAAATGACTCACATGAAGAACAAATCCTCTCCTGAGACTCATAGCTCCCAAGCCATATTAAAATGTGTTCAAAATGAACAAATTGTTCAAGAACAACCCATCACTAATAAACTAATTAAAAGACGTCAACGAGTTTAGCTTGAGGCACTTAGTGGAATCTAAAAGATATTAGATTTGGATATTACAAGAGTCTAAATTTCCAAGAACGACTGATCATGTGTGAGCATTTCAACGGTTTCTCTAAAGATCCAGTTTTGCTAGTTGTTTGTCCCCATCTGTTGTGGAAGATTTATTAAAATTTCTAAGAAAAAAAAAAAAAAAACAGATGCTGACATGGCAGTTGGACAATTTAGTCTTGTGTTTATCTCTCCAGAACTACTTTTGGTGACGGGGGGTGGGTGGGGGTGGGGGTGGGGGGAGAGGTAGAGATGCCCATTCAAACAGATGTTTACCAGAAACATCTTATTGGCATAGCTGTCAACAAAGTTTGATTGATTTATTTATTGACAGATGACAGATTATTTATAACAGATGCAATTTTTTTTTTTTTTTGTGGAAATGTTAATGTTAGGGCAGCACGGTGGCGCAGTGGGTAGCGCTGTCACCTCACAGCAAGAAGGTCACTGGTTCGAGCCTCGGCTGGGTCAGTTGGCATTTCTGTGTGGAGTTTACATGTTCTCCCCGTGTTCATGTGGGTTTCCTCCGGGTGCTCCGGTTTCCCCCACAAGTCCAAAGACATGCAGTATAGGTGAATTGGGTAAGCTAAATTGTCCGTTGTGTATGTGTGTAAATGGGAGTGTATGGGTGTTTCCCAGTGATGGGTTGCATTTGGAAGGGCATCCACTGCGTAAAACATATGCTGGATAAGTTGGCGGTTCATTCCGCTGTGGCGACCCCAGATTAATAAAGGGACTAAGCCGAAAAAAAAAATGAATGAATGAATGAATGAATGTTAATGTTTTAGTAGAAATGTTAATGCAAAAAATACTCTATTGCACAATTTTGTTTTCTACAGTATATGAATATGGTTACATTTTCCTTTAGGAGACTGATGCATAATTGTTGTTGTAAACAATTGAGACATTTGTTAATTAAAATTTATTGTTACAGGGACATTTATTTGCAGCATAAAACAAAATATGATTGGCTGCATTACCTAGTCTTATTTCCATTCAAGGTGTCCAAAGTTCCCAAACCATCTGTCATCAGTCTGAAACGCTGACTACTTGATGGCTACAGATGTAGGTGACTTCACAACAGTCTGGAACATGCATTTACAATGTTGCTTACAATAGAGAGGGAAGTAACCAACACAATCTCATGAGGAAACGTAACTATTATACATATTGTCAGAATAGTGGCTAATTCATACAAATTAATGCAATTTCAATCGTGGGAAAAACATATGATTTAAAAAAAAATATGCCCAAACCCCACCCCTAAACCCAACCATCATTAGGGTGGATGAGCAAATCATACTAAGATGTACAAAATAGATCATCATACAAGTTAGCCACCCAATCAACAAGTTGTGAATTGCTACAAGACAGCATTGGAAGTAGCATGTGGTCTAACTTTCATCAAAAAAAGTTACTTGTGCTCATCTCAGATGCTGAGATGACCTATATAAAAATGTATTCCATTTGATTGCATAGTCTCAGTCAAGAAGATTGTGCTTTTACAAACTCTTAGAATTTGATGTAAATCATCGTGCCACTGCCACAAGTAGCTTGTGCTCCAGATTGTCGAGAACGTTTTCAGGACAGTTTGGAGAGACTTGTTCTTTTCGCTTCATTATTAGGAGCCGCTTTATTGATTTTCATTTGCTTTGTTTTTAAAGGGATAATTCATCCAAAGATTCTGCCATCATTTGCTCACCCGTGGCTTGTTCTAAACTAGTTTGAGATTCCGTTCTGTTGAAAACAAAATAAGATATTTGTAAGTATTTTGGAGACCTGTAACCATTGACATCTTCAATATAGAAAGAAAACAAATAATATGCAACTCATTGGTTTCTAACATTCTTCAAAAACAATTATCATCCATCTCCACACATTGTTAAATATATGTTGTTTATAATATTTGGAATAGCTATAATATAATATTGTTACATGCAAATATTGTTTTTCTTCCAAAATATAATGCACAAGTTATAAGGATTAATTGTATTACCCTTTTCTTTAACTTGTCAGCGATGGAAATCATCCATCATTCTATTAAACTTCTTTTCTGCTCCATTTGAGAAAACAAAAAATGGTTTGGACCATAAGGCTGAGTAAAAGATAACAGAATGCTGATTTTGGGTGAACCATCCCTTTAATTAATAGTGAAAAATGCTAATCTATTGGCAGGAGAGACTGATAGACGGCTGCATGCAGCACATTGCACAGGATATGACTAGGTAATGAGCAACAGGGGAAATATGACTTCAGACATGACATTTTGAGTTTGCGTCTGTGTGTGCGGCATGCATATTTAATACTGTAATCCAAATGACACTTCATTAAAACTCAATATTCAGACTAAACAGGTACAGAAAAATACCAAAACACGGAAATTGCATGGCGTCGGTGCTGGTAAATATCAGCGCTCTCATTTCTCACTACTGCAGGCAGCCTGATGTGAAAGTGGCCATATCGTATCTTAGCTTGCAATAACCTAGCAGTCCAACAGGATATGCAAGGAGGCGTATTATCATGCTCTAATGCGCAGAGAGCGTATTTGTATGGCACGTGAGTGTAATGTTTCTCACTACGGCAAGGGTTTGATGTTGATGTCTGTGGGCGTTACAAATGTAACCCTAGGGGAATGATCTGCACATGATCAAAATGCATCATGGAGATAAAGCGATAGCAGTAGAGAAAGAGAGAGAGAGAGAGAGAGAGAGAGAGAGAGAGAGAGAGAGAGAGAATAATAATAGCGATAAACAGATTTGGAGAGTCTTACATAAAATAAAATATGCTCTAACACAGCCCTAGGTAAACACACACACACACACACTTGCAACTACATGATATAATTTCTCAGTAAAGTGAGGCAGGTGGCCAGATTCAAGCTCCTAATTGAAGCATTAGTGAAGGTTGCTTGTTACCATCATAATGATATGGTGAGATCAAGATAGCGTGAACAGGTTATAAAAAGGGGTCATAAATAAACTTGTGTGTAATCGAGTCCCATAGCCTGCATTTGAAAGCTAATGATTTGATGACATGTTTTTTGTCCCGTGGTGACTTTGAAGTAGGAATGTAGCCTTTACATTTACATATACACCAAAAAAATCTTGGTGTAAAGCCGTAATTACCACACTATTTGGTAAAGGACACAAGTCGGTCCCAAACTGTGACACCTAAAGGCCCTGAAACAAAGGAATTCAAAGAACAGACTGGTGTGATGTAGTTTCAGCCAAAATTAGGAAACAGTTTTTCAAAACAAACTCTACAGATACATTCACATTAAGCCCGACTCAAACTGTGCATTTTTTTTTTAATCTTATCAAATTGTAGCACAAACATAATTCCCATGTCAAACTGTAAGATCTTAGTTGTCAATGTCTGAACGACAATGACTGAAAGACAATCAAGACATGGACATGCAAGAAAACCCATCCAGAGTTTGATGTCACCCATCCATGACACATTCAATAACTGTGTTATGAAATAATATCTCACAGTAAACAATCTGTTGTCGCATTTTTTGTTGGTTCATTGTTTTGCTCTTTTTGTAGTTGAAGTCTCACTACAGGAATGTATCTGAAATCTTCTGACTCTGCAAGAACTTAATCAAAATTTCACAACGACCATTAATGGCTGTCAGTGAACATGTCAAACCATCAATCAAAGACCACAGATTTTAACCCGATTTGGTCCCAGATGACCAAGCAGTGGCTGAAATTTCACAGTGTGGTCAAGGCATTGCAAATACCATTGGTCCAAGATGATAATCAATGAGTGGGGCTCTGTGGCTTTGTCTTCTTTGACTTGGGCTGTGTTCCACTATGTTTTCAAATATGCACCTACAAATTTCCCTAAGCACCTCCCTAAGGGGGAATCCCTGCTGCCATTCTGAAAGGCATTATATTTCATATTACAGCTCAATGTTACTAAATAGCGTATTTATATATGTAAAACTGCTCTAACATACCAATAGACATACACATACAGTACAAATGTGTGAGGGGAAAGCATGTCAATTATAAATCATTTCCATACAAGGGCTTATGATATTCCCATTCAGCCAGTCGCAAAAGTTCTGCTCGTAGTGGATTGGACACTTGTGCTGCTTAATCAGTAACAGTCAAGAGCTGTGTCTCAATTCAGAGGCATCATCGAAAGCTGTCTGTGTGAAGGATACAACAAATATGCTGAATCCCAATTTGCATACTCTCTCATTTTCCTTCGGCTAAGTGCCTGCTTTTTCAGTGGACAAGTGTTCGTAATTGGCGGTTCATTCCACTGTGCCACTCAAGATCAAAAACGTATACATTTGTACTTTGGAACTTATAATGTATGTACCTTTCAGATTCCAATGTGAACCATTTTGGAACAAACGTGTATTTTTTTTTTAATTACCTCAACAGTGATTGCTCTCATGCCTTTATTTCTGAGAGTGCAAAATAACGCTTAATTATTTGCTGACTTTGAAGGATGCAGCCTTTGAATTTAGACAGCTAAAAAAAAGGATGAGGAGAAGGAAAGGCATACAAAAGTGAAACAACGATCTTTCCTCAGTGGGTAAGTTTATGTAGGCGTCACAATCTTTCCTACATGACCTTAGTGCAATAACCACATAGCCACATTTAGTGTCTCTCAGCTTTGAACATGAGATACTGACATTTACTCACTGGTACTTTTTATTAAAGTTGTATCAGCGACAGAAGACTCATTATGTACTGCCTGCAAACCACAGCTCAGGGAGATGCCCTGTTTTGTTTATGAGTGTACTCGCTCAAGTTTCAATATGAATGATTGGAGAGAGAAACTACAGTAGAGAGAGAAATTATCACTTAAAAATCTTATCATTATCTTCTTTGATTTCCTAAAGGAAGTCAAATATATCAAAATGACAGTTCTGTTCAACATATGGGATCTAATTTGTGTGGCCAATAAAATATATATATATATATATACATACAGTCGTGGCCAGAAGTTTTGAGAATGACACAAATATTAGTTTTCACAAAGTTTGCTGCTAATCTTTGTATCTTATATCTATATAATGATTGTAGCTAATCTTATATCTATATATATAAAAATTCATTCATTCATTCATTTTCTTTTCGGCTTAATCCCTTTATTAATCTGGGGTCACCACAGCCGAATGAACTGCCAACTTATCCAGCATATGTTTTACGCAGCGGATGCCCATCCAGCTGCAACCGATCACTAGGAAACACCCATACACTACCATTCACACACATACACTACGGACAATTTAGCTTACCCAATTCACCTATAGCACATGTCTTTGGACTTGTGAGGGAAACCGGAGGACCCGGAGGAAACCCACACCAACATGGGGAAAACATGCAAACTCCACACAGAAATGCCAACTGACCCAGCCGAGGCTCGAACCAGTGACCTTCTTGCTGTGAGGCGACAGCGCTACCCACTGCGCCACCACGCTGTCTATATATATATAAATATCCTTCAGGTGCTCCGGTTTATACATACACACACATTCACCGGCCACTTTATGAGGTACAGCTGGCCAACTGCTCATTGATTCAAATTTCTAATCAGCCAATCACATGGCAGCAACTCAACGTATTTAGACCATCCCTTTATGACCACTGTGTACCCATCTTCTGATGACTACTTCCAGCAGGATAACGCGCCATGTCATAAAGCGTGAATCATCTCAGACTGGTTTCTTGAACATGATAATGAGTTCACTGTACTCAAATGGCCTCCACAGTCACCAGAGCTCAATCCAATAGAGCACCTTTGTGATGTGGCAGAACGGGAGATCCGCATCATGGATGTGCAGCCGACAAATCTGCAGCAACTGCGTGATGCTATCATATCAATAAAGACCAAAATCTCTGAGGAATATTTCCAGTACCTTGTTGAATCTATGCCACGAAGGATTAAGGCAGTTCTGAAGGCAAAAGTGGGTCCAACCCGGTACTAGTAAGGTGTACCTAATAAAGTGGTCGGTGAGTGTACATACATACATACATACATACACATACATACATACATACATACATACATACATACATATATATATATATATATATATGAATGAGAGAGAGAGAGAGAGAGAGAGAAAAAAAATTACCATTTTACATTTGTCACCTTAAGACAAAACAATGGCACAGTGTAAGTTTCTTTCAGATGAAACTCCTCAAATATACATTTTAGATTAGGGCTAAGCTTTTTTTACAGTATAGTGAAAACTCTTTCCAGAAGAGTGGGGACTGTAATGCAGAACAAACTCATTATCAGTGTGCATGGTTTTAAATTAAATATTCAAGCTATTCAGATTTCCTTATACACTGTACTGGCCATGAAGTGGTTCATCTAACCAAATCAGCATGAGCCTGAGAAAAACAGCGGAGTCCTATTTCTTATTTAATCTTTTATATCACAGACATCTATATTTTCAAAACATTTCCTTAGTCCACATGACACTGAAGTAGGAAATAAGATGGGGCAGAGAAATCATGTTGTCATGGCAACAGAAATGAAAACATCAAATATTGATGAAATGTAACAGAAAATGGGGCTTCCCAGAGTTGGGCATATGTCTCATTTTGAGTGTGTGATTGTTTGATTTCGTAGTTAGCACTTCAATAAATGAAGTACATGTGGGCCGCAACCCGCCTACAGCTATCTATAATGTTCTGTTTTAACCTGCAAGTCCAAAAATAAAAGAATAGAGTATTGCTTTATTAATTATAAATCAAGCTAGGTTCTGCAGTAAACAAACAAAAAAAAAAAACTTGGTTACAGCTGAGTATCAAACGTAAAGATGTAACTGACAGAGCGCAAAGCGACAGTGTGAGAAACTGAGGCAACCGTGTGTAAATAACGTAAGAATTACACTCCAAAACAGCTCCTGTGTAGCTGCATTTCTGATGAAACTGCAAACACTGAAAGAGTGAAACAGTAAAGGTTGGAGATCTGCTAAAAGTTGACATATACTGTTACTAGGAGGAGTGTGCCAATCAATCTTAAAAATATCTGTATCTGATCAAATATGTAAATTATCAATAATATTCATAAACAGGCACTGCTGAAAATATTTTTTATCTCATATATTTTAATCAGGCTGCACAGTGGCGCAGTGGGTAGCATGTTCGCCTCACAGCAAGAAGGTCGCTGGTTCGAGCCTCGGTTGGGTCAGCTGGCGTTTCTGTGTGGAGTTTGCATGTCCTCCCCGTGTTCGCGTGGGTTTCCTCCGGGTGCTCCGGTTTCCCCCACAAGTCCAAAGACATGCGCTATAGGTGAATTGGGTAGGCTAAATTGTCCGTAGTGTATGTGTGTGTATGGATGTTTCCCAGTGATGGGTTGCAGCTGGAAGGGCATCCGCTGCGTAAAACATATGCTGAATAAGTTGGCGGTTCATTCTGCTGTGGCGACCCCAGATTAATAAAGGGACTGAGCCGAAAAGAAAATGAATGAATTAATATTTTAATCAAAACATCAAATTAAATGTTAAATATAAACTCTACACAAAATCGGCAACAGATTTGTTCACGGCTCACTGAGATTTTAAACTAATATTCGAACATGGTATTGCAAAACAGGTGAATAAAAACTTTAGTTTGATGACTTCAGATCTGAGAAATGGTCATGAGAAAAATAGTTCCTGAGTGAAATCTATGAGAATATTCTCATTATAATTTATATCTTTATTTATATCTCTATCTCTCTCTCTCTCTTTTTAAAATTTGTTTTTTTTTTAGAAACACTGTTACTCGTTAACACAAAAATACGATTTTAAGATTAGGCCTACATGCATTGCAGTTACACATGATTTACAACCCATGTTGATACGGTATATACTTTATGTCTGTATATCTTTGTACATCATTCTACATGCATTGTGTAATTTAAAATACTAAAAAAAAAAAGACTATTCTAAAATACTATTTGAGTTGTATAATAGTATTTGAAACATATTTGATAAGTCTATGCAAGGTATAATCTCAATACAAAAATGATAATTTGTTTAGTTACATGAGCTAAAACCAACCTGGACGTTGTCGAAAGCCCACTAAAACCGGAAATAACAAAGGTTATTGCGACATGCGCAATAACTTAAACATAAAGTAGCCTGCAATAAAAGATTTAAGACTTTTGTTTAAAGTAAATAAATAAATAATTATAACTTGTATTGTTGATCTGAGACCATTGTCCATGGTTAGGTGTTGTAGATATTCACGTTAAAAAGTGAGATTAGGGGGCAGTTATTTGATTTGCTTTCATTTTACACTCATGATTGTGTCGATATATTAGAGATTTATGTAACAATTTATTATGTATCATTTGTGTAGACTCACCTGTTATGCAGCAAACAGTGAGACGATATCTGTTGAATAGTTATGCCCTTTTCTTTAATGAATGAATCATTCGTTTTGAAGCCATGTTCGGCTTCAATCACTAGCTCCAGGTGTGAGTGATTTAAATGTTTAAAGCGGAATGAAAGGACGAATTGATGTGTGATATAATTTTGAATAAATACAGGCCAAAATTAGCTTCTGGCACGGAGTTCATTTCCAGTTTCCGTACCAGTTTCTCCTTGCCAAAATGAATTTTCCGTAAAGGTTAATGCTTGGGAAACACGTTTGAACTTACCTTGGCGTGGACCAGAAGTTCAAGCTGGCACGAACGGTCTCCACGAGAACACGAGTCCGTTCTCAGCGTTCTTGGAATTGAGAAACGAGAAACGAAGCTTTTCGAAGTTTTGAATCAATTGAACCAATTGCTTGGCAAAACGATTCACTGCTTCGAAGAGTTCGAAAGATCTGCTGGCATGCAACAAACAATATGCAAAAACATGCATAAAAACGGGTTGTGCGAACCAATTGCAAGTGTAATCTATCAAATGCAACGGTTAATCATCACAGTGTCTGCATTAAAAATGTGTTATTTTATACAATGTCAGGTGTCATTTATATTGTTGAGGGCTCAGCTAAACAGGCCAGTTATAACTATCTATAGAGACTACTATTATTTTTTTTGTAAGTATACAAATGTCTCATTAAAAAAAAAGAGAGATAAAATGAGATAAAATATCAGTGAGACTTTAGATAAATTACGTGGTCAACTTGTATGATTCAACTCAAATATCACTGCGTCTATATTTCAAACTATTTTTTTTTACCACTAAGCAAAAAAATTAATAAATAAAATAGCCGTCAATGTACTGGGTCCTTTACGATCCACTGAATAATGATTACTCTCAATAGTTTTTTTAAGAAGTACAAATCTTTTCTTTAACAAGCACAAGTCTACCAGTGTAATGAAGCCCTATGGCAGACATGCATGCTGTGCAGCGGCTGAGGTGCCATTCCCTACAGTATGAATGTATCTCATTTACACATTTTTAGATGAAAAATACAGTTGCAAGACAATGCATGTTAACTCCTTTGTCATACATTTTTCAAAGCAATAGACAAATATACAGTTCTCATACCACTAACACAAAACCAATAGTAGATTTTCATATTTACTGAACTCACTGTGTAAACTTTCAAAGTGCCGAGTGGAGAGAGAATGTGAATAACTGAGTTTGGGGCTGCTTTGTTGTTTGGACAGCATGTTAACACTTATAAAAAATAAACGTGAATTCCCATGTTGTTTTTGGATATTTAGCAGGAGACTATAAGCCCATCTGCACTCCTTTTGAAACTTGAAATCTTGGGTGATGCAAAAGGACAACAACCCAATACACACAAGCAAATCAACAGCTTCCATAGAAAAATAAATAAAAAACACAGTCCTGACCTCAATCTGATTGAGATGTTTTGGCCTGACCTCAAGAGAGCCTCCAGAAATCCCAATAATATTTTTCATCTGAAAAGTTTTGTTAAAAAAAACTAAAAAACAAATGGTTCAGAATTGCTCAAGACTACTGTGCAGGTTTGATCCCCAAATGAAAACATTTGGTGGAGGTTATTCTCACCAAAGGTGGGTCAAACTGTTATTAAATCCACCCTACACAGAGAAAGTTACAGATTGTGAGCAAATAAATAATAGAATTTGTTGTTGTTGTTTTTTTAAATACAGGGGGATTACACCCAGAATGTGTACATCATATCAGGGTTAAACTTGCTGTTTGCCTGTTATGACACCGATACTGTAAGAACCGATTTATGCAGAAACCCAAGTGTCACATACCTTTTTTTCCTGCATCTTAAATGCTTGATAAACTCAGTGCCTTACAGCCATAACAAGCCATAGAAGTGCCTTTTAATAACTGCTCTTTAATAAGTATGCAGAGAAGAAAACGATTTACCATAAAAGCTGTGTAAACGTCCATTGCCCTAGCTGGCATTTGATTTCAGTCCACCAGAATATGGTCCCACCAGTCAATAAATATGCAAGTAGATGTTCAGCCAGTCAATGCAGCAAGTAAACAAACAATCACAATATCAAGTTAATGTTCACTGGAATAAGCTTTAAGTGTACAATATCTTTATAGTTCACTGACACTTTCAATATATATGTATATATTTCTTTAATTTGGTGTCTTAATAGTCTTTTTTTCACATTCAGTGGTCTGTGATGTAAACCCATGACAGTGCTGGCTCTTTGTTGTCTGACTCGTCGAGAAGAATCCATTTGTAGTAAAGCAAGATACAGAGCGGTGCAGAAAACATTCAAGAAAAATATTCGAGGTAATGCTGACGTACGTCTTCCACACTGCAAAGCCTCGAACGTGATTAACTTCATCTTATGCACATATATAATAGAACACGACAGCAGTAACTGTTATGCGATACATTTTCTTTACAAGTTTTTTTTTTTTTTTTTTAAGCTTGAATCTGTGCTACCAAACATACATGAATATAAAACATTTCTGCTTAATGTACAGTCAAACCAAGAAAAATATCAACTTCTTTTTTTAATAACAATCAGGCTTTAAAAGTCTCTGTAGTTTACTGTATATAGTCATATGGTACAGTCCATACACTGTTTATACACTCCATGGTGTATACAGTACAGTCCAACACTTGGCAATACCACAAAATGAATCAATACACTTAATCCATAGGTTCATATGTACTGTATGTTTAAGGCCATGAAATCCTACAGTCTCAAATGTCAAGAGAAACATTGATTGTTGTAAAGAAATACATACAAAGCTTCTGTACAAGGCTGTGACATTGAACGGCAAAGTGTATTCGTTTTTGAATAAGAACAAAACTGTAGACAAGAACATCCAAATCCTATTAAGACACTGTAAAGTGAGCCCCTTTGTCCCTAAAAGGGCGTGTCATTTAACTTGACTCCGCCCTCACTCCTAGCCCAACCCTTTCCCCCGCCAACTTGGCAGAGGTAACTGTGGTGCTAGAGTGTTGTAATTTGAGTCAACTCAGAACTTGAGCTTCCGGTCCCTGGATTGGGTTGCGGCTCAGGGCTGACCAGGGGCAGCTCCACGCCTAGTCATGCGGGATTACTGTTCCCGTCTGTAGTCTTGCAGTTGAAGGCCACCTCGCGCGTTATATGGCGCATGCGACCCGACTGCTGTGCATCGATGCCAAAGCGAGAGGGGTGACAGAACTCACGGAAGCATCGCTTGAAGTTTTCATCAAGGAACGCATACAGGACGGGGTTCAGACTGCTGTTGACGTAGCCCAGGGCGATGCAGAAGTGCATGAACACCACCGTCTGCACGCTGGCTAAGTTGAAGCCCAGCGACTGCGCCAGGGCCATGATCTGGATGGGTGTCCAGCACACGACAAAAGCCGCCACTACCACTAGCACCATGCGCGTGATGCGCCGGAGGTTGCGATCTTTTTCCTTGGATCCTGATAGGATGCGTACGCTGCGGAGGCGCTTTACCATGAGGCTGTAGCACACGCTGATGATCGCCACAGGAATCAGGAAGGAGAGCAGGAAAACACACGTCCCGAAGACTGGGTCCCAGTAACTGCGGGGATCTGGGAGAACCAAGATGCACTCAATGCCTGTGGGGGAGGAAAAATATCAGTTAAAATGCAACTTTTGAAATGAAATGTCATTTGAATTGAGGGACTGAGAAGGGTAAAGAATGAGTAAAGGATACATAAGGTAAGGATATAGTATTAAGTTTAAACTCTGACTGTTTGTCTAATGGAAGAAAGTCGTATAGACCAAGGATGCCTTGAGGGTGAGTAAATTAAGGGGGAATTTTCATTTTTAGGTGAACTATTCCTTTAAGTTTCAGATAGACAGACAGTCAGTAGATACATAGATGGACAGACAGACATGTATTAAACTAATATGCAAATACCTTCCAGAGTTTGCTTCAATATTATTGAGTTTTTACAGGCTCAACATGCCCTTTTCAGAAAATGTTGTTTTTCGCAGTTAATCATTTTCTCCCTGCCACTCCTCTTGACATTTTTGACAGTCTACATCTGAGAGCATTAAAAGCCTCTCCATTCCTGAGACATGTGAATCTGGACTTCCTGCACGCTACATCAACTCTCACATGAAACGGCTGTCAATCGCTAGTGTCAAGAGGTGTCTTCTTGCCTGTAAAGCTGCCATTAGACTTCTAGATGTTACCTAGAGTCAGGTCTCACAGAGCCAGAATTTTGACTTTTGGAATATCACCTTGTCCAAATTATTCTGACCCTGACCTGCCCACATAGACAGGAAGAAAACACCCGTCTGACATGTAAAGTGTCCAACCAACCAGAACACACACAATGTATAGTGTTTTGATTAAAGTTCTGTTTACTTGAGGGTAAATCTAAAATAGATCCGTCCACAATAATAGAGTGAAGTGGAAGGAAAAAAAAAAAAAACCTTCACAAGACAGTTTCCAAGAATTGTTGTGCAGACATCTGAAATCTTTAAAGGTTCATTAAGTGCCTCGAAACATGCAGTCTTATTTCCTGTGTCGATGTAATTTCAATTGAAAAGGCAGGACACATCAAGCAGCTCTTGCCTTTGTTTTTTTCTTTTCTTTTAATAGCCAATATCATTTGTTTGGCCACAGCCATTCAGTTTGAAATGATTAAGGTGAGGAAGTAATTAAAGAAAAGTGCAAGGGTTTTGCATAGGCATACGATACTTTTAAATATATAGCTTTCAGTACACGTCCAGTTTTTCATAAGATTTTGCCATCTCTTATGATTATGAACATTTGTTATGTCACATTAAAACACACGCAACCAAGCAGTTGCCGAACAACTTTACATGTGATGACTTATGTTAAATCAGTTTAATTTTAAAGATGTCTGCTGATATCTGAATAGTGAATAGTGTGAATAGTGAATAGTGTTTGTGGCCCCCTTAGTGGTTCTACATTGCCTAATGCTGAAGTACAATGATTATAATTATTCTAAAGACACTGAATGCATTTTTAAGTGTCATAGTTTATATTAATTTAAATGGATCATTTCACATTTTTGTTTTTGTAACAAGTAGTTTACGAAATGTGTATATAACTGTTTTGTCATAAAATTTGTTGCAGCACATATGTCTCTATGTAATTTAAAAGCCAGCCATCGCACACACCATGAATAATTACCTACAATGTTGGGGAAATTAAACAAAGGAACTTCATGCATGTATTTTCATTTGATCATTTTAGCCAATTTATTTAAACCACTATTGCAAAAACAAAATAAAACAAAAAATGCTGTATTAATTATTAGGACTGATAATAATGATTTAAAGTGGTTTGTACAGGATATTTATGGGTAAGTGGATCTATGAGCAACAGGTTCAATTATGTCAATATTTAAATTAGATATGTTATATTTCTTTTATCTGCTGTCAGTCCCTCAGCTCACCATTGGTGCCGCCATTCCCATCCTTTGCGTAGAAAGTGGCATACGCATATTCACGGCCACCGTTTTTGCAATGGGTATAAATGAGGCCCCAGAGCAGACTGTGTGTGTATGTGTGCTTGTCTGATTTGTTAATCACCTATAGTGTGACATTCACCACAACGTTTGATAAATATCCTGCACAACATTGTTCAGTCTCATGTAAAAGTACTTGTATAGCCTGTCTTATGTGTATAGTTAAGTATCTTATAGTATATGTTAGTTATGCATAGGTTTTTTGGAACTGCTCTTATGTCCAGTGTTCTGTTTGTATTTATGATTAATTTATGTAGCACCGTTGTCCTGCAAGACATGACATTTCGTTCCTCTGTATGTCCACACATGTAGCGGAATGACAATATAGCTCGACTTGACTTGACTAAATGTATTATTAACCAAAATAGTAACTCTGTGAACAAGTGACTGATTTTAGCTGAAGCTTTAGAATCTATATATTATGTAAGAGTCATTTTAGACAGCATTTGATTGGACATAAAACCTGAAGTGCAGAGTAAAAGCACAGATACACCTTACTGTAAAAAAAAGAAAAGTATTTTACTTAAGTATATTAAGTATTTTCTTACCCCATTTATACCTGTATTTAGCATTGTTGACTTGTGATTGGACTAATGAAAACAGGTCTCAACACCAGGCAGTACTCAGAAATTAGATTTTTTTTGATGTTCTCTTTTGTTCACCAAGGTTGTGCCCTGATTTAAGATTATGTGTAAATCTTGGTCTGAATTGCATAATATACAGAAAGCTTATTTAAAGAATTATTCCAAACCAAATGATGTTGACCTTGTTTGAATTTATCTGCACTCCACAGCACAGCCTTACACATCTCTGTCTATCTGGCTAGCAAAGCAACATTCTTGTGTGAGTTATGAGCAGATTTCCATCACACTACTGTACACATGCCGCATCCTGACTAGCAATTCTGTCTTGAGAACAGCTCCTTCAATACATAACCTTATTCTTCTTTCCCCGTGAAAATCAATCATATTCCTGGATCATTTCTAAAACATCTCAGAAAAGCTCTGTATTCTTTTCATCCCAAATCAGTCATTCACATCCCACCAGCAGGATTCTGACAAGCGCAAATCTCCATGCGTCTTCAAAGACTGGTAGAAACTAGAAAAACAGACTTGCAATCACTTATCATCAGTATAAATACATTACATGTAAACATGAAACAATTTGTGGTGTTTACGCATGTATACAGTCTCACTAATAAATAATTAATCATTCGACCAACCTAAGTGCTTTCACAGCGATTTGCGAATCACTGTTGCTGGTTGGCTTGTTTATTTGAAGGCTATTTTAAGACGGAACAGCTTTTGCTGAGAAGTTAAACACAGATTTAACAGCTCCACTGCTGGACATTTGTTTACAGACATTCATCCACCCCTGAATCTCCATCTTTCTCTCTCGCTCTGCTTCTGTCAGTCTTTCCTTGCAGCATCAAAGGCGGCAGTATGCAACTTGAATAAAGTGATGAATAAATAAATATGTTGCAGTCTGGCAGTAGGGACGCGAGTGTTATGAAAGAAAGCTGTCTGACATGCTGCTGGGAGAATCGCTGATCGTCGGAACTGTACTGTGGGTCCAGAGACTTATGAGTTATGGTAAATAGTGTAGGGAGTAACACATTAAAAAAGAAATGTGATTACAGTACACTACCTGACAAAAGTCTTGTCGCCTATCCAAGTTTTAGGAACAACAAATAATACCTTGATCAACTTCTAGTTGATCATTTGGTATTAGAAGTGGCTTATATAAAAGGCAAAAGCCTCTAGATTACGCTTATTTTACCAAAATAAAATATGATCATGCCTTGATTTTTAATTATTTAATTAGGACAGTAAGGTCTGACTTTGCTTAAACAGAAGTCTTGTCATTTTACAGAAATAATGTACAGTATAGAATATAAAGTCATGGTGCAGTGGAAAAGGAATTAATATTGTGTATGACTCCCATGAGCTTGTATGATGCATCCACACATCTCTGCAATGACTCAAATAACTTATTATTAAAGTCATCTGGAATGGCAAAGAAAGCGTTCTTGCAGGACTCCCAGAGTTCATCAAGATTCTTTGGATTCATCTTCAATGCCTCCTCCTTCATCTTACACCAGACATGCTCAATAATGTTCATGTCTGGTGACTGGGCTGGCCAATCCTGGAGCACTTTGACCTTCTTCGCTTTCAGGAACTTTGAGGTGGATGCTGAAGTATGAGAATGAGCGCTATCCTGCTGAAGAATTTGCCCTCTCCTGTGGTTTATAATGTAATGGGCAGTATAAATGTCTTGATACCTCAGGCTGTTGATGTTGCAGATCTCTCGCATACCCCAATACTGAATGTAACCCCAAACCATGATTTTTCCTTCACCAAACTTGACTGATTTCTGTGAGAACCTTGGGGGTCCATGCAGACTCCAATAGGTCTTCTGCAGTATTTGTGATGATTGGGATGCAGTTCAACAGATGATTCATCGAAAAAAAAACCTACCTTCTGCCACTTTTCCAAATGATCAACTAGAAGTCAAGTTATTATTTGTTGCTCCTACAACTGGAATCGAAGACACGACTTTTGCCGGGTAGTGTAGTATACTACCTTTTTGCTGTAATCCAGTAATATAACATATTACAATTTTTTTTGTAATTTATTACTTGTTGCAATCTCCATAACCCAAGTTACAACAACTGTAGAATGCTCTATAGAATGTTGTTTTTAAGAATGTACTAACACCACAAGATATTCACGCTGCATGCACCAGAGGAAAACAAAAAGTGCATGTCTATTTACTGTTGCTGTAATTTGATGTATCACCGGATTTTAGAAAGCTTTATGGTTCATATACATGCACAGTATTATAGATTAAGCTATGCCTGTGATATTATAGGAATAATTTGCCACTTTTTGTCTTTTTTATTATTTAATTTATTCATATAACAAAATATGTATGTGCTTGTTAGACTATAAACCTGGTCACATACATCGGGACTGTAGTCTGTAACTACTTTACGAATTCGGCACTGAAAGAAATGATCTTAACATGCACACAAATTTTTGTGGAACTAACACTAAAGTTTGATAATATTCCTTACAAATGACTACAAACTACATACTTCCTACACTTTTAATGGTGCATATCCCATTATGAGCATGCCATGAAAACTTAACAGCGGTCTGCTATCGGGGGTCATAAAAGTAAATGAATAATTAAAGAGATAAATTATAATGTTTTATGCTTTTATATAATTGTATTATTTCAAACAAAAGCTGTCATATATGATCAGATCTCTGTGTGGAGCACTGGCTGTTGTCAGACTCTTTGTGCTAACAAAAATCTCACTGAATAATTACAATTGCAAAATGAATGTTTGGAAATACTTACATGGTTATTTTGGTGAAAGTAACATAAAGCAATACAAAAGTGGTGTAATATTACATTTTGGAGAGGGTGATATTTTAATGTAACTAATTACATTAAAATGACAGTAACTAGTAATATATAATATATTTCAATTTGTCAGAAATTTAGACGATACCAACACATTGGTGTTTTATCGCATCTGTGTCAGTTTAGGGGAATCCTGAAACCTGTCTTTCCTCTCAGACCCCTAACACTGTGTCATAAATACACGCAACTCTACGCTGCAACATGATAAATAAGTCTGTTCATGTTAAATGTTTTTTTCCTAAACATTTGTGCATTTAGCATTTAACATTTAGTCATTTAGCAGATGCTTTTGTTCAAAGTGACTTATAATTGAGGAGGCATTCAGCAATTCAACAAGAAGAGGCAATATACACAAGAAGTGCTATTTATACAAAGGAACTGTTAATGCTCAGGGAATTAGGTGCTAGAGTAAGGTTGAGTGTTTTTTTAGAGAGAGATAGAGAAAGCAGCAGCAGATAGTAAATAACTAGCAAACATACAGTTTAAACATGACGATTAGAACTGTGACTCAACTGCAAATCAACAACATCAGTCACTCAGCATGTACTTATAATAATGTTAATGAGGTTTAATATTCATTAATTAGATTATATTTCATTGCGAGTGCAGTGCGCTCTTCTCCGTTTATGAATGGCTGGTATCTAAATGTTTCTGTTGTGGTGCATTTGGTGCCAACAGTCAAATTGGTTGTTGCTGGAATCTTGTGTGGCATGTTGTTAGGACATGGTCTACGGATCTGTATGAATTCAGCTGTCAACACCCGTAAAAACTAGTGATTACTGTTCATGACTTGGCTTCAAGTTTCCTGAGCAGTGGCGCAGTATGAGCAAATGGAGTAAGACAGAGGTGTTGTTGAAACAATTATTTACACGGCGGCTTTCATAGCAGATTAATTTAAACACATGTATTAAATAATTAAGACCATAATCATGAACAGGTTAAGTAAAATATAATCAACGCTCAGGCTAATATTACATGAATAGCAGAGTTCATTATTCAGAACTAGAGAACTGTTGACACTAAATGGTTTCCTGAATTAAATGTAATTATTTTTATTTTACTTTATTTTATTGACGTTTATAGGTGAATTGAATAAACTAAATTGGCCGTAGTGTATGAGTGTGAATGTGTGTGATGTTTCCCAGTAATGGATTGCAGCTGGAAGGGCATCCGCTGTGTAAAACATATGCTGGATAAGTTGGCGGTTCATTCCGCTGTGGCGACCCCTGATGAATAAAGGGACTAAGCTGAAGGAAAATGAATGAGTGAATGAATGAATTAATGACTTTTGTGATTGAAACACTGACTGAGGGATTTCAATAGATGTGAGCTGTTTATTTGGTGCTATAAGTAGTAGTGAAAGTAAAGAAATAATGCCGTTCATTCTTTGAAATTAGGTTTTATACAGAGATTTGTTAATCAAACACTCTGAATTCCTGCATTTATAACATATACTGTACATTTATACGAATATTCAAATGTTTTATTGTTTTTTAGGAAATCTAAACTTTTGCAAAACAAGGATATATTAAACAGATCAAAAGACACAGTAATAAAATTATACAAAATTACAAAAATTTTAAGAAAATATATTATTGATCCCTAACTGTAAAATGCTTATTAAACCCATTGTCTATTAAAATATAAAACAGTAAATTGTCATAACATTTCATAATTTTGCTGTTTTATTATTTTTAAGATTAAATTAAATAATTTTTGGTGAATGGAAAATATACAATTTGCCCAGTACATACAATACTATTCAAAAAGTTTGGTGCATTTAAAATGTGTTTACTCTACTGTATATAAAGCAAC
Source organism: Danio jaintianensis (assembly GCA_903798115.1). Taxonomy (NCBI): domain Eukaryota; kingdom Metazoa; phylum Chordata; class Actinopteri; order Cypriniformes; family Danionidae; genus Danio; species Danio jaintianensis. The sequence continues at coordinate 6,636,772 of CAIGQV010019951.1, read as the reverse complement.
TCCTATTACATAAATTACCCTCTAATTGGCACAAATACATGAACAGTCTGCGCACAGCATGATGTTGAGGCTTCATTTGCATGTAAATACTGTGTCCTATTTGTAATGTGTTGGTTTAGTGATAATTACTAGAGATCAGAAAAGGTTTTTTTTTTTTTGTAAATCCAGCTGAATGGGCTTCTCCATTATTCCCCAGTACCTGTTAGGTTCATGAATAATGGATACTGAAAGAGAAGAGTGTGCTGAGATGTCACTGAGAGAGAGCAGAGATACAGGACTTTACACACTCAGACTAGGGCTGCACAATATATCGTTTCAGCATCGATATCACAATGTGCACATCTGCAATAGTCACATCGCAGGATCTGCAACGTTGAGTCAGGATTATAGTCTATCAGCACAACAGTTCAGAAACTGAGATTTGTGGAATCACTACAAGGTTTAACCATAATAGAGAAAGTTTGTGACTGAGTATTTTAATTATGTTTAAAGCATTCAGTCTTTAGTAATTATGTATTTTTATTTTTTGAATTTGATTTGACATTTGATTATTCAAATTCTGTACCTGAATATGGTTATAATCGCCAGAAAACCATAAAGCACTGTTTTTAATAATGTTTAAAATTTTCAAAAATTCGAAACTTTGCTCTTTTGTATTTATCTACACTCGTAATTTGTTTAGTATATTTTGTGCATGATTCACTCGCCTACAAAATAATCGCAATTAATCAATTATTTCCAAATAGAGCTATTTAAGCCATTTGGTGAAATTGTATTCATATCGCAATATATATCACAGAAAAACAAATATTGCAATCTCAGATTTTTCCAATACCGTGCAGCCCTAACTCAAACACACACATGCCTTCACTGATGGACAAAATTATAATACATCACACCAGGCTCATAGTTTAGATTATCATCACAGTAGCATTTGTAGACATATTTTAGTTAATTAAAACTATTAAATCTATTAAATAGTTTACACTTTTACACATCATTTTTTCACTTATTTTCATTTGACAAACTAACATAAAACATTTTAAAAAGAGAATTACAAACCATTTTTAATTGAAATAAAAAAGGAACATACACATCTTAATGATGGAAATTAATACATTAATACTGGGTATTTTTGTTTTCCATGATGAAAAATGACATTAATAACGACAGCATTTATTTACTGTTATTATTATTATTATTATTATTATTATTATTATTAAAATAAAGCACAGTAATTTGTAATAAAGTTAAAATAAATAAAATAACAGTGTAACAGTGACTCTGGGTCATATTTTTAATTAAGTTAATACAAGAAAAGAAAAAAAAAAAAGTCCTTTATTTCCCTTTTTTTCTTGTATTAAATTCATTTAAAATATGACCTGAAGTCACTGTTACACTAAAAATGCAGAGCACTCTCGTTTTTATACTTAAGAGGAAAGACGAACTCTGCATGGGGTTAAAACCGTTTCGAGCTAATACAATTAATGTGGCAAGGTATTTCCATGCTTCTTTGACTAAAAAGAAATCTCATTCAATTAGCAAATGTTATAATTATCAAGAGCTTAAAGCCACAGGGAGGAAAGAAGCTCTTCTTCAGTGGATCCAAAAACTGCTGAACGTTTAACATTCAAATGCTCAGGATGTGCTTTTTAAAGCCTCTTAATAGTGCATGAATTACTGACAAATAGACTGCACATTTACAGTCATGTTACGATTCTCCTGCAGGTCTCAGGTGTTGCGGGTTGTTATTTATATATTATCTGATAGTAAAACGGCTGTTCTTCACTGAATGTTGCATAAATGTTTAATATTAACTGACTGCACTGTGAGCTGCTGGAATTATTTACACATTTTCTACAGTGGACTCTTTTTGACAGGAAACAGCTGTTACAAAATTGTTTTTGTTTTTTTGTTTTTTTCTTGGCATCCAGTTGGCCAAAGATACAGAAATCACTCTTCCTCACCAGGTCAGAATGTATTTGATAAAAAATGCAACAAAAACAGTATAATTATATTTCCTATTGTAACGTACATATTATTTTCCCTCTGACGGCAAATTAATACTCCTCAGTTTCAAACAATCATGCATAAATTATATATGGTGATTTGCTGCTCTAAAATTATTTATTATTATTAATACTAATACCATTCAAAAGACCAGGGTTATTGTACATTAACTTCTGTAAGTGGGCATCACGGTGGCACAGTGGGTAGCACAATCGCCTCACAGCAAGAAGGTCGCTGGTTCGAGCCTCGGATGGGTCAGTTGGCATTTCTGTGTGGAGTTTGCATGTTCTCCCCGTGTTGGCGTGGGTTTCCTCCGGGTGCTCCGGTTTCCCCCACAGTCCAAAGACATGTGGTATAGGTGAATTGGGTAAGCTAAATTAAAAGCTAATATTGGGGCGACCCCTGATTAATAAAGGGACTAAGCCGAAAAGAAAATCAATGAATGAACTTCTGTAAGTTGACATTTTGTAAATTTAACAATTTTCAAAAAATAGCTAGTTCCAATTAAAAATATTAAAATAATTAAAACACTATTTTATATCAAACTTTTTATATTATTATATATTATTATATTATAACTAAAACTGAAAACACAATGCTTAATATTTAGACTTCCTAAAATAGGGAGAATAATCATATGTTATGTATTAAAATAATGTTCATAATTTCAGTGTGATGACCCTACAATTTTATTTTAAAAAAATACTTATGTTATGGGCGTCACGGTGGCGCAGTGGGTAGCACGTTCGCCTCATAGCAAGAAGGTCACTGGTTCAAGCCTCGGCTGGGTCAGTTGGCGTTTCTGTGTGGAGTTTGCATGTTCTCCCCGTGTTCGCGTGGGTTTCCTCCGGGTGCTCCGGTTTCCCCCACAAGTCCAAAGACATGCGGTATAGGGG
>CAIGQV010019951.1:6609268-6633856 GCA_903798115.1 Danio jaintianensis | reverse complement strand
GGTTTCCCCCACAAGTCCAAAGACATGCGGTATAGGGGAATTGGGTAAGCTAAATTGTCAGTATGTATGTGTGTGAATGAGAGTGTATGGGTGTTTCCCAGTGATGGGTTGCAGCTGGAAGGGCATCCGCTGCGTAAAACATATGCTGGATAAGTTGGTGGTTCATTCCGCTGTGGCGACCCCAGATTAATAAAGGGACTAAACCGAAAAGAAAACAAATGAATAAAATATAAACACATATTTGCTTGAATAAATAAATAAACAAACAAACAAACAAATAAATGAATGGATGAATGAATGAATGAATACTAGTTCAAATATTAATAAAAGCTACAAAATTAACTTGATTACACTAGAATAACACAGCAGTAGATATATTTGTAATGGTACACAATTTTCTTTCAAATAAATGCTGTTCTTTTGACCTGTTTAGTCATCATAAACCACAAAAACATCCAGCAGCATAACAGTTGTTAACTTAACTAGAATGATCTCTGAAGGTTAAAGTCATACTGAAGACCAGAGGAACGATGCTGAAAATTCAACTTTGCCATCAAAGAAAATAGACTCTTTACTGTAAAATGTAATAATATTAGCGTTTGTTATCAAAAATGCAGTCCTGGTGAACAGAAGAAACACAGAACATTTTATACTTTTTGTCATATAACTGAAGGTTAACTTTATATATAATAATTTTAACTGTTAAAAGCTATCAGTTACTAGTTAACTAGTTAAAGTTATTAGTAACTAATAAAGTTATGTTAACTAATACCCTTAACTTTTCAGATTTTGATTGTAATGCAATAATGTACACCTTTTGAAAAGCTGCTTTGAAACAATAATTACTGTAAAAAGCGCTATACAAATAAACTTGAATTAAATTTTCAGTTATTTCAATTTTTACTATATAAAGTACTGCATTTCTTAAAATGATGATATGAAACATGTTCAGTATTAACTTTTTTATTAGAATAATGTGGACTTCTAAACTAAAAATAGTACTAAATTGCACACGGTATGTAAAAATACATAAACTCACTTTCACCGTTGTCCTGCTCCACATCTCCGAGCACCATCGCTGGAACGCCAATAGCCGAAGCCAAAACCCACACGCAGATATTGACCACCTTGGCCTTGTGTGGGGTCCGCATGTCCAGAGCCTTCACCGGGTGACAGACCGCCACGTATCGATCCATGCTCATCACGGTCAGGGTGAACACACTGGTGAACATGTTATAGTAGTCGATGGACACCACCACCTTGCACAGGGCATTACCGAATGGCCAGAAGCCCAGAAACACATCGGTGCCCTGGAAGGGAAGCGTAGCCAGAACCAGCGCGTCGGCCAGAGCCAGATTGAAGATGTAGATGTTGGTCGCCGTCTTCATTTTGGTATATCTGACAGAGAAAGAGACAATAAAACAAGAGAATGAAAAATACATCAGATAAACACATTTATCCCTGACAAAACCCCAGAAAACAGATGAGCTGTGCTTCCCCAGGGCCATTAAAATGACATTTTTTGCATCAAATCTGCTTTGCTCTCTGATGTTTTGTCTGCAATCTGTTGTTTCATTTTGAAGGCTAGAAACCTGTGATTCCCACTGCGGAAAGGAAGCGGGATTATTCAGAAACAATTTAAGCAATGTGAGCAAAATACTGCTGTGGGAATGAATTATTTGGTTGACAGCTGTTTTATGAAGTTTCAGAAAAGGTTGATGATAGCTGATGATGTGCATATCACATTTTTTATGTTCTGTGGAAAATTGACAGGCAATAATGATTTCTGCCAAGGTAAATGTATATTAAATCAGGGCTCTTCTAGGCAGCTAAAACTTAAATGAGACCTATTATGCAAAAATCACTTTTATAAGGGGTTGTTTGGCAACAGTGTGTGAACATAGGCAGCTTCTAATGGTAAAAATTTATGAATTCTATTTTCTATAATCACACTTCATAAAAACAGTCTGTAGAAACACTTTGATTGACATTCTCCCCTTGTGCATGTCACTGGAGGGGGAAAGTACCACCCATTAGTGATGATCTCTCCCTCATTAGCATAAACAGCCCTGAGTTAGAAGCAGCCATCCGCCATTAGAGTTTTTTTACACCATACCTGCTGAAGATAATGTCAGCGACTAACAGGATTATAAATGTTGAGTTTTAAGATGCACAAATAAACACTGTAGTCTCCATAGACTGCCTTCTTCTGAGCCACTTCTTTTGACATGTTTACAGAGATAACATTAGTTCTGTTTTGAATCTGTTGCTATGGTGGCACATAGGCATTTGTAGCTCCGCCTTCTTTTGAAAAGAGGGCTGGGAGCACAATCTCATTTGAATTTAAAGCGACAGTCAGCAAAATGGCACTGGATCAAATCCGTTTCAAAGAGTTATTAAAACTTTTTTATGGAGTATTTTGAGCTGAAGCTTCACATACACACTCTAGGGAATCAGAGACTTATTTTCAAACTCATAAGAAGATGCATAATGGGCCCGCCTTTAATGAATAAAACATAAATGTGTATAATTCAAAATTATTTTAGATTCTGGTTCTCAACAAACTTAAAAGACTTATACAGTTCTTTTCCAGATAAATTCAGAGATCAAAGTCTTATTTCTTTCAGTTTAGCTGAAAACAAAATATTTATTTATTTATTTATTTATTTATCTTGCAAAATAACTAAATAATACAAAAATATTCTGTAGATTAGAAATATTAGTGAATTAATTATTATTAATAACAGTTATTAGAAGTTATTAGTAAACAGTTATTAGAAATTAATTATGTTTAGAATGTGTTGAAAAAAATCTGTAAAACTGTAATTGTTTAATTAACTGTAATCGTACTTTAAACTGAAACCTTTTGAGCCATTTTTTTTCCGGTTTGAAGTAATCCTCAAAATCACCATTGAGTCTAATCAATTGTTTTGTTCCTCTGTAGTCAAACTGACATTTAACAATAATGACACGTACATGTCTTATTTAGACTGGTTGAAGACATGAAACATCTGTGTCTGATGCCTCAACTTTTTGTCTAGACGAACAGACTGTATTTCTCCTTAGTTCTCCTTCATATAATTTATTAAGTTGTGACTTATGGAATCCTGTTTCTCTGTTTCAATAGCTCTATGATCACTGTTTAGTTATATCAAACACACATTAAATGAATAGTTTACCCAAAAATAAAAATTGACTTACTATTTAATCACCGTCAACTTACTTTGTGTACAACAGAGGGAAAAAAATACCTCAAAAAGATATGCAACAAGTGAAGGGTGAGTAAATAATTACAGAATTTACAGTTTTGGGTGAACTACCCCTTTAAAAAAAAAAAAAAAAATATATATATATATATATATTTTTATATATATATATATGTGTGCAACTTCTGTGTGTGTGGGTGTGTGTGTGTGGTGTACACCAATATTTTAACCATTTATAAAAGATGAATCACTGAACATCTGAGACTAGTATTAGACATGGATATAAACATTATGATTGTGAATTTCAATAGTATTACAGCACATTCTGAGCGTATATTAGAGCCATTTGTTGTTTTCTTTTGAGAACTGCGTCTGGACCCAGAATCTGTGATGTCAGACTTAACAAGCGGATAATATTTACATGAGAACATTATACTTATAAAACAGTGTATTTCTGGTCGTGTTCTCACACTATTTCAACTGTAAATGTAATGGCAATTTACACAGTGAGTAACCCTTTACACAGGGCCTAAAATACAGTCAATAATAATAATAAAACAAAACAACTCTGCAAGTGGAGAATGCAATATTAATCTAGAATATGAAAATGTGTTTATTGTCAGCTCACCAGTAACTTGTTTATGAAGTCTAACAATGCCTGGGAATATGATTATGGTATAGTTCTATTATTAAATCAAAAAGACTGTAAATATGTAAATATGCAATGTGAAGCGAAACACTGTGATTTTTTTGCCATGAGCAGTTTTCAGTGTCCAAGAGCAATTTCACAGTAAATGATTGAAAAATGCAACATATGCCAAACATTTTCTAATAGCAAGATAGCGAGAATTGTATGTTAAATAACATATATATAACAAACAATAAACTTTTTAAAAGAGCAATTTCAGACAAAGTAAAAGTCTGGTTTATTTCTCGAAAGCCGAGGAGGTAAAAAACATAATTTTTAGTTTTGCAGTTGTACTGTTATTATATACAATTATCTTACAATATTTATTTTCTCTAAAAGTTACATTTTTGTAAGCCTTAATTATATAACTTAACATGAGAAATCCTTGTTAAAGTATTTATCAATCTCAGTCCACTATTTTAACATTAGCAAACACAAACGATGATTTTAATATTTAATGGAACTGAACTAACAATGAGCTGTTCATTAACCAACATTATAATACAGCTCTCTGGAATACTTCATTCTGATTGGTCAGTCACAACAATCCAAGGTATCCTATTCCCTGATAACAAATGCTGAAGGTATTAACACAGGTTCATCCGGGTACCTCAAATCATCTTGACCATCGGTGGATATGTTCACAACCACATTTTCTTTCCCTCTTTAACAAACAAAATATTTACTACAAGTCTTACATAACTAAACAACTTGTATACTAATAAGTTCACTTGCAGTAAAATCTTACTTGTGGACCACTTGTGTACTTAAAGTTTACTAATGTTACACTTAAAGTACATTAAAACATATTCTTTTTTTTTTTACACTAAAAAGTGAGTCAATTTAGTAGTACACTTACAAGTATATTTCTATATTACTACTACATGAAGTATACTTAAATACATACACTTCAACATTACTTCATAAAATGAACCTAAAGTATACCTTCACATTAGAAAATGAAACTATCAAATATTACTGAGGAAATTGTGCAAAGAAAAGTAAAGCAAAATCACAGCAGTGCCATTAAACCTTCTTTGTTTTGCAGACAACGAAGGGTATGGTGAAAAAATAAATTAAAAAGAAACACATCCTCCTCCAGTCCTGAGTCACACAGGTATAAAGCCATTTAAATCATCCTACACCAAAAACACAACCATGGAGAAAAAATAATCACATGTTGAACCTCCCAGGAAGTGAAACATAAGATCTGAATTGTATTCTCACTCAGACAGATTTTTTCGATTTCCTCAGTACAAACACTGACAGCTGCTGCTGTCAAATGACACCAGTGTGATTGTTGTTTTATTGGACTTCATGAGCATAATTACGAGTCTGTATGAGTTTTGTCAGTGTGTGCAAGAGCTACAGCAAGAAAATGTGTATGCTTATGAGCCCCTATGGGTTTACGGTGACACGCTAAATCGGGAAATGAAAACAACACCCTGTTTCCACTGATATATCGCAGTTAATAAGCTGTGAACACACTTCTTTGTTATAAGTTAACAGGAATTATATTATAACTGCCTCATCACAAATTATGCCTTAACTGGTGTAGTTACAACAATGCACTGCCTTAATTACAGTTCCCCTTCATATGGGAACTCCAACGTGCGTCTGTTAACAGACTACGGGAGTACTTCAGACGACCAATCACTCTGAAGAGTAAGAAAACGGGCCAATGAATGCCAAAATGAATTGGCAGAGCTCAGCTCCACAGCTGATAGTGATTAGCCATTAGTGCTATATAAGCTGCCAGCTGAGAAGCGAGCACTAGAATTTAGCTTTCAGAGCCTCTCACGAGACTGAAGACACTCTATCTGCCAACCTGATTTCAAGACTGAAACCGGTTTACTCACCAGTGCGGGAGATGACGCTGGTGTGCACAAAAGAGTAGTTTTCATTAAAAGAGCAGATTCCCTAAGAGAGCAACACAGTCAATCAACACGTCTTTTTCAAGACGCTGTTCTGACTGTGCGTTTCTGGATGCGGTGGTTCCTATCTCCGGATAATGGGCACGGGTATCGCATCACAGGTCTGGGGGTCCAGCATGTCGATGCGGTGCTCGCGAACAGCTCATGCTCTCACTGTGAGGGCATGGCTGTTGCACAGCTGAGATCGCGGCTTCCAAGCCACCCTCGTTGCTCCCCGTGAAAGCGGTTAGCACGCAGGCAGATTTGAGGTTTACAGTGGGGGTTTATCCATCGCCTCCGGGCCCGCGGACCCCCCACTCCTCCACAGCGCGCTCCATCCAAGCTTCGAGTGGTTGTGCGGTTCATCCCCCGGGATGCCCACGCCTCAACTTGATGACACTGTAGATCAGATGTCCATCGCGACATCGGAGGGCGAGCTGTCATGTTGATGACATTAAGATGACAGACCGGGCTTGCTTCCATCCTACAGGGTGCAATGCGTGGTCACGGTTCTCGAATCAGACATGATGGCTGCGCTTCCTGGGCTGCTTCGGCGGTGTGGCTGGAGATGGCTTATCCCCTAGTCTCACCGCCGGACCGACTAGAGGTGTGGCATAAATGTTGATGACATTAAGATGACAGACCGGGCTCGATTCCATCCTACAGGGTGCAATGCGTGGTCACGGTTCTCGAATCAGACATGATGGCTGCGCTTCCTGGGCTGCTTCGGCTGTGTGGCTGGAGATGGCTTGTCCCCCAGTCTCACTGCCGGACCGACTAGAGGTGTGGCGTGCGGGCTGATGTAAGATGAATCTTCCAGCTCCCGTCCACTTCTTCCCAGGGGCGCACAGCGAGCACACGCTGGCATAGAGGGCGTTTTTTTCTCTGCCCGGTCCTTGTGCGCTTCTGCCTTCACCTCCCCTGATGGCAAGGCGGCCAGTGGGTACGAAGCTATTCCTCAGGTGGTGGGCGCCGTCACCTGGAGGGGTAAGCTGAGACCCCCGTCCAAAGCGGGTGGATTATCTGTGTCTCTCATGGCCAGAGCCCACACCGTTGCGGGCCATGCCGCTTCTGCCCTGCACCACGGCACCTGCTGTGCTGCACAGGGGTGGTTCTTCCCCAGGTTTATGCGTAAGCACTGCACGGTGGTCGACTATGCTCTCATGACCTTCAAGTCGGCCGCCCGTGCCCTGGGGAGGACGATGGCCACACAGTGGTCCGGAAATGCCACCCTTGGCTTACCCTGGCAGATACGCGCCGTGCCGACAAAGTACGCTTTCTTGGTGTGCCCATATACCAGGCAGGCCTACTCGGCGATACCGTCGGGGACTTTACCCAGGAGTCCTTGGTGGTGAGAGATCAGCCGTGCTCGATGGAGCAGGTCATCTCCTGGTGGGCTCGGAAAACTGCTCCCCCACCGGACCTGTCCGCACTGGCTGTTCCTCGCAGAGAGCGCTCTTTCCGCGGCTCCAAAATGCTTCGCCGTCACAGCCCGTTCCACTGGCTAGTGAATGCGCTGAGCCCCCCGCAGGAAATTGACGCTCTCGTCATAGGTCGCCGTAAAGTCCGGTAATCGGACCACGAAGCGAACCTAAGGCACTACACATCCCGAAGCTGCCCCTCCGCGGGTACGTCAGCGATCGTTCCAGTGATGCTGCTCGTTCGGACTCTGTCAGTCTGGTTAGTGCTGCTCAGCCCATCGTAGTAGCTCACATGGACGGTCAGACTCTGCTATGCGTTTCAATGCGCTGTTGGCCTCCCGAGTTCACAGGTGTGTATTTAAGCAGTCATCGCTATGCCACTCCTGTCTCGCGTGAGAAGATTGTTATCCTCCTGGCGAAGATGAAGAGTGGGTTTACGCCCCCACTTCATCGTACCCAGAGAGCGGTGGGTTATACCAATCCTATCTGCGTGTTTTGATCTGCCATCTGTTCAGGATGCCGATCAAGATGCTCATGCAGAAACGCATCCCCCAGTGCGTCTGTCCGCGGGATTGGTTGCAGCTATAGTCCTGAAGGATGCTTACTCCATGTCTCGCTCTCTCCCTCCTTATAACCGTGTTTTTACGGGTGTGCGACGGGGGCCGAGCATGGCAGTAAATGGTCCTCCCCTTCGGACTCTCCCTGTTCCATGCGTGGAGGATGCCCTGTGCCTCTTCAGCGCATGTGCATCGGCATTTTTGATTATTCATTGACTGGGTTAATTTTTTTTCAGACCTTTGAATTAGTCGATTATGCACAGGAACCTGGTGCTTCGGCACCAGCCCTGCAGAACAAATGTCTAGTCATGCTGTCATTCTGACGGATGCTTCCAGTACGGGCTGGTGGGCTGTGTGTATCAAGCATGCAGCTGCAGGTTCGTAAATCAGACTTCAGTTGCGTTGGAATTCAATTGCCTGGAGTTGTTGGCAGTGTTTCTTGCTCTCTGCCGGTTCCTACCGGTACGGGAGGGGACACACGTGTTGGTTAGGATGGCCAGCACGGCTGTGATAGAGCACTTCAACCGTTTGGCTGACGTGCGCTACCACCGCATGTCTCAGCTCGCTTGCCATCTGCTCCTCCGGAGTCATGAGGCTTAATAGCTGCACGCCGTTCATATCCCGTACGAGCTCTACCGTGCCAGCTTACATGCTCTCACGACAGTTACGTTTCTGGGCGAATGGAGACTCCACCCTGGCACAGTCCAGCTGTTATGGGCACGCTTCAGAGAAGCCCAGGTCGTCCTGCCGCTTCTCCCGAGCAGCCCTTCACCAGCTGCTTTCCCTGCTTTGCACGGATGCGCTGGCTCTCAGCTGGCCCCGGGTTTAAGCAATATGTGTTTTTCCCCAGTGAGCCTGCGCAAACAGACTCTGTGCAAGGTCGGGGAGACGAGGAGCGGGTCTCGCTCATTGCGCCTCCTTGGCCCAAGTTTCCGGACTCACACTCCTTGTGATGGCCCTCCCTGACAATTTCCCGGAAGAAGCACTCCTTTTTCTGGGACGGGCACGCTGATGGTACGCGCTGGGAAAGCATAACCTTCAGCCGGTTCCTCAGAGGCGCGTGGCGCGAGATGGTTAATTCCATCCCCGCCCCCCTCTCTTGCCCTCTCGAGATCTCTCTAGCCCCAGCGGTTATGATTAGGTCCGTTGAGCCACTCGACAGTATCTATAAGTTTTCTGTCCATCAAGGCAGCTCTGCTGGTCGCGTTGGTATCAGTCAGGAGGGTTAGGATTCCGGTGGCATTTTCGGTCAGTGAATCGTGCCAGGAATTTGGAACAGCCTACTCTCACGTTTACCTGAGACCCCGGTTCAGCTTGTGTCAAGGTTCCTACCACCCCTTTTAATATTAAAAGTGGTAGTGAGCCTGTAAGCGCTGTCTGCAGAAGAGGCAGACCCAGCCCCTTTATTGCTATGTCCGTGCACTGCGTTTAATGTGACACGTAGAGCATACGTCTTTAAGCAGCTCTTTTCTGTTATGATCGGCAGAAGGGAAGTGCCGTATGAAAGCAGAGGTTGGTCCATTTTATAGTTATGCCATTGCCCTCGCTTCATGTGCCAGGTCGAGCTGTGTCCCCCCGGAAGAGAGAGCACACTTAGAAAAAAAAAAAAAAGCGGTGCCTCCTTTTCGGCATGAGTACGCAGCGCCTCTTAACAGATTATGCAGAGCTGCGGGCTGGGCGACACCTAACACATTCACGAGATTTTACAATCCTTGAGTGGAGTCAGTTTCGTCACGATGACTGGGTTACTTCGGTCAATCGGGACGAACTTAAGCTCGGTGTCAAAAACTCTTGCTGCGCCATGCTCCCTAACCCGGAGATACATGCGTTTTTTTCTACTCTGCTAGTAAATTTCCCGCTTGGCGAACCCTAGAGAATTCCTCCAAGGCCCCCAGCACCCGACTCAACGGAGGAGCCGGGTGCCTGGCTCAGTGTGATGTCTGGTAGTGTGATGCTGGTATGCCCACTCTTGGTCTACCCACATGCTGAGGTTCGGTGCCAGCTATGCGTGGTCCCCGATGGCGATCCCATATCCTTAGTCAGCCACGGAGTGTTCCCCTTGACCAGGCGGACCCGCTAACCAGCTTATCATATGTAGCACTCCCCCTCCATAGGGCTAGTCCATATCTTCTTATTGCCACCAAGTCTCCCCTCTTGTGTAGCAGATGGCCTTTGCAGCGTCCTCCCCCTTCGGGGACTGGCACGCTTTCCCAACGTACTGCCGTATTCTAAAATCCCTAGTCTATATTAGCTAGGTAAAAGCACATTACGACCCCTGGGCTTAGCTGCTGTGGCGTTTTCCATCCAGTCTCCCGAAGTCTATTAACAGACACACGTTGGAGTTCCCATATGAAGGGGAACAACGGAGACATGCGTCTCCACTGCCACAGCAGCTGAGTCTCCAGCTGTTAGCTGAGTGATCGGCTCTTCAGCAGACAAATTCTAGTGCTCGCTTCTCAGATGGCAGCTTATATAGCACTAATGGCTAATCACTGTCAGCTGTGGAGCTGAGCTCTGCCAATTCATTTTGGCAATCATTGGCCCGTTTTCTTACTCTTCAGAGTGATTGGTCGTCTGAAGTACTCCCATAGTCTGTTAACAGACGCACGTCTCCGTTCCCTATTCGGGGAACGTGGGTTACGTACGTAACCAGGATGTTCCCTGTGTTAATGAATCTCAATACGCAATTCAATATCTCACAAATAAATAAGCATATATCACTGCATATCTTAACTGAGTATCTAATACTGAGTATTTTAAGAATTATTCAGAAATGATTTAAAATAGGTTGACAATGAGGACATCTGATGTTAAAGGAAGTTTGTTATTGAGGCAAGATCTTGAAATCAAAACTTTTGTTCTCAGAATTGCCAGATATAAACAAACAGATACTAAAAAAATAAATAATGTAATGTTAAATTGAGAATTAAGATACAGTTTGCAAATCTGGAAAAAAGTGTTCTCATAATTGATAAAAGATAAAACAGATATAAACTTACAACTGCAGGAAAAATGTCAGAATCTGAACTTTGCTTCTCCAACTGAGTTTATAAGCTTTCTCATAATTACAACTTCATTCATTCATTCATTCATTTTCTTTTCGGCTTAGTCCCTTTATTAATCTGGGGTCGCCACAGCGGAATGAACCGCCAACTTATCCAGCATATGTTTTACGCAGCGGATGCCCTTCCAGCCGCAACCCATCTCTGGGAAACATCCGTACACACACATACACTACGGACAATTTTAGCTTACCCAATTCACCTATACCGCATGTCTTTGGACTTGTGGGGGAAACCGGAGCACCCGGGGGAAACCCACACGAACACGAGGAGAACATGCAAACTCCACACAGGAATGCCAACTGACCCAGCCGAGGCTCGAACCAGCGACCTTCTTGCTGTGAGGCGAACGTGCTACCCACTGCGCCACCGCGTCACCCAATTACAACTTCATCTCTTAAAATTATAAGTTTATAACAAAAAAATTCTCACAATTGCAATAATTGCGAGTCATTTTGTCATTTTAAAAGTCACTTTGTCATTTAAAAGTCATTTTGACATTTAGAATTTATAAATGTATTATAAATTTATATGTCAACATTGTATTTTTTTTACTTATAATTGCGATATCTAACCTCAATAAAGCAACAAGCAAAAAATTTGATTTTTGGAAATTTGAAATTTGAAGTTTATAAGCTCTCTTGCAATTCTAACTATTTTGCGCAATTCTCAGTTTACATGCTCTTATGTAAATATAAACAAATAAATAAATAAATACATCAACAAACATATACTGTGTGTGTGCGTGTGTGTAAGTGTGTGCGTGTGTGTGTGTGTGTTTTATTCATTTATTTTCTCGGTTGCAATTTTGGCACGCAACTAACAATTGTGAGGATGTCAGAAGTGTGAGATAAAAGTTGCAATTACCTTTTTTATTGCAGTGTAGTAACATCTAGATATTTTATAACTTTTCTTAGATATTTAATATTTGGACAAGCTCAATTTGTGTCAATTGGTTTTCATATTTGTTTCAGAAAAGTTTATATAATGGCATTTAAGGATCTTGGATTGACATGATTGAGATGTATTCGCCTGCACTTCAGTCCTGCTTTTTCCGTTTTCTCACAAATCTGTCTGTAAGAAAATTAAATGTGCGTTTTTATTACTCAGTATGTGTCTGCACTGTCGAGTCAAATATTACATATTTTGACAAATCTGTTTAAACCTAAGCGAATCTATCTCAGCGGAGCCTGTGTGACTTTATTAAACTCACAGCAGGTGGAATATGAAAAGAGGACCTCGAGGATGAAGACTGACTTTTGCCATTGCTTGATTTCATAAATATCTGATGGTGTTGACAAGAGGGACACAGCTCTGAAATCTAATAAAAGACTTACGTTCCTGAAATTACACCAGGGTTTAATTTGGGCCAGGGGTGTGCAGGGTTGACCACAGATGCCACAGACTCCAGGGCTTGACATTTACACTTCATTAACGCCAGACAAGTAACCTGATATAAACACCAAAATAACTAGGCAATCACTACAACTCGAGTATTATTCTGATTTTATTACATTAAGAGTAAATGGCAAAAAGTGGATAGCTACTGTATATAATGCATGAACTGATGGTATATGCAATGCTGAGGTAAGGCTTACGCATCCTTTCCAGGATAAATCAAACCACAATGAAACTCAGCATGCTTTTATATATGAGTTTTTATATTTAAAATACAGTTAGTTATGCAAAATCTCACAACATTTTCACCATTGCTGTTGAATACTTCAGAATAAAAGGCTGTTCTATTCTTCATACTTTGTATATTCTCTCATTTAAAGGCATAGTTCACCCCTAAATTAATATTTACTCACTATTTACTCACCCTCAAGTGGTTACAAACCTTTATAAGTTTCTTTTTTTCTGTAGAGCACAAAATAAATTATTTTAAAGAATGTTAGAAACCAGTAACCACTGACATCCATAGAAGGAAAAAACAATAATATGGAAGTTACATGCTACAGGTTTCCAAAATATTTTGTAAATAACATTTTTGCTCAACAAAAGAAAGAAACTCAAACAAGTTTGGAACAAGTGGAGGGTGTGTTTTGGGTGAACTATGCCTTTTAAATGCCTCAAAGCTTGATTTTGTTTTCAGTGGATTAACTTGCACAGATGAATTGTTTACCCAAAGAATAATAATGTGTGCTAGCAAAATAAATATTGATTTCCTTTAAGTGTGTAACATCTATCTATTAGGGGTGTAGCTATGTGTATTTGTTCCGAACTGTCACGTTACAGGGCCTAGTTCTGCTCATGCACTTCCACAATGGCTAAGTTTAGTTATTTATATTTTTACAGTACTGTGATGGTTGGGTTTAGGGTTGGGGTGGGGGTAGGCGTTAAATAATACAATTTATTGGGTAATTTAATAGATAGCATAAATAATACTCGGTACAACTATTGTTTTTACATTACTGTGATGGTTGGGTTTAGGGTTGGGGTGGGGGTAGGCATTAAAAAATAAAATTTATTGAGTAATTTAATAGATAGCATAATACTCGGTACAACTATTGTTTTTACATTACTGTGACGGTTGGGTTTAGGGTTGGGGTGGGGGTAGACGTTAATAAAATACAATAAATGGGAAATTTAATAAATAATATAAATAATTCTCGTTTACTTCCGGCCGCAACTGTATCCGATCTAGCAACAACCTTCCACAATGGACACAGTCAGTCCAGATGTGCCAGTCCAGTCCCTGGAGTTAGGCAGAAAACACCACAGCAGTGCAAAAACTGAATGTGTCTTTGTATCTGAAAACGCCAGAAGTGGTTCTGCCATGTTGCTGTTGTTATGCCATTTATCTATCTCCTTATATAACTAAAAAATAATGTAATATTCTAATGACGACATTTTAAATTGTCCTTGAAAAGCTTTTAAAAGGAATGGCAAATAAAGTTGTGCTCATGTTGCGCCTCGTGTGTTTGTCAACTGCTGAGCTGATCTGCATTGCCTTTTCCACTGGGTTGCCAAGTCAAACCGAAAAAACTAGAGAGATTAAACCATTTACAGCAGGCCTAGTTGTAGCAAGAAAATTTAAAGTTGGACGAGCATAAGAAAATCTCACTGGACGGCGAGCGTTTGCTTTGAAATGAGAAGACTGAAGGCTGAGATTCAGTCTCTGTTAGTCTGGGATGGAAGGAGGAAGGGGCTCGTGAGAATTGTGGTTGATCTTGTGCTGACAGCATTTCAACTCCTTGAAAACCAGACTGGGATCAGACAGCAGTGAAACTAGACCCAGGGCCTGAGCGTGCAGAAGCGAGAGATCAATGAAGTGGAGGAATGGTGGGAGAGTAAAGGAGAGAGAGGGAGAAAGCAATCAAGGTTGAGACATGAGGGAGGGAGAAGAGCGTTCAGATCTACAGAGATGGTGATGAGGCTGCAGTGCAAACTAGTGGGAATATATTCATACCCGGCCGCTTCTCTTTCTGCCTCTATAATCACATTTCATTTACACAGTCTTGGCCTCAATGTATACAGACAGTTTTGGGTTTGGGCCAGTTTGGGTCCATTAACTGAGGCAAAAACAGGAAGTTTAAGACAAATAAAAAGAGTTCTCTGGATTGTTTTTCCAATTTAATTTGGATTGTAATTGAGTGTTGTTTTATTAGTGTTATTAGACAATGCCTAATCTGCAAAAGTTAAACAGAAATGTATTATATTGACTTATAAAATACTGATTTGTCATTGCAGAGTTTGTTGAAGTGCAGACTGGCTTCACTAAACTTCAATTTTAATGAAGAGCCTATAACATGACACACAAAATATGTACATGTATCTAATAGACTACACATGAAAGTATGCAAGCACTTAATTCATTTTGTAGATGCATGGACATGGATGTCCTTCACAACTTAAAATGCAGTTTTTCTTTTCCATTCAAGAGTTTTTGTCTATTTTATCTATCCATCCATTCATCCATCCATCCATCCATCCATCCATCCATCTCATTATATCACTAAATAATAATGTAATATTCTAATGACTTATTTCAAATTGATTAATTCAAATCCTTGAAAATCATATAACGTGAAAGATGAGGAAAGTATATTTGCAGTTTAATTGACATCATACTATAATAGTGAAACAAAAAATTTTTGCTTTGCATAACAGTAAAACAATTATGTTAATTCATAATACTATTTAACAATATTTCCATTTGTATTTTATTTTTGATTTTAAAAATGCTATGTTGGTGGGCAATGTTGGTGAGAGGCTTCTTTTTAAAATGTACAAAATCTTACCAAATCCAATTTTTTTCAGTTATATTATTTAAGTAATCTGTAAAAAAATGACATGGTTTACTGACACTATTCACATAGTTTGAGATCATTTCTATTTTTGGTTCATGAAATAGTCTCTCCGTAGATTATGAATCCATGGGGGGAAAAAAGTGAATAATCACTTGATCTCTGGTATAAATATTATATGACCTGCCACGTTAGATGATATATTCACGTTAATTGTATAATTTTTTTTCATGTCAATGAAGTCACAGGGGAAGAGTTGAGGCTGCTAAAATTTAATTTAATTTCTGCAGAGTAATTTCTCAAATGTTAATAAAGCAGAAGAGTGAGTGTGGGAGCGGAAAGAGTGTTTCTGTAGACTCTCACTCCAACACCTCATCTGACAAAGACATTCACTGGCTTTACGGACGATCCTTTGAGCGACGAATGTTCAATGAGAAGAGGTGAAATAGGATTTGAGAAACTAAGATTATGTGGAAAGTGCCACAAAGTGATGTCTATTTGCACAGTATTTGCTTTCAATGGCCTTATACAAGTTTAATTAAACCATCAAAATGAGTCTGCAAATTATATATTAGGAAGAGAAATGTCAAAGCTTGATGGGGAAGAGGTGAGGACTCAAATGCAGCGAAGGATGAGCTTTACTGAGAAACTGAGTATAATATATTTAAACAAATAAACAACTAAAACTACTTTGAGGGGAAACATGCTCATTGGAAATATATGTTTCAGCCTATACATTTTGTAAAACAACAAAAACATACATTTGATTGCAGTTTCTAGGTAAAATGAATGCTATGAGGCAGTCTGAAGCCAACCAATTTTATTCCGTTTCACACTAATGATATTTACAGGACATATTATTGACAAATAAAGCATTCATTTCATGGAGTTCTTTGCACAACACCAAATAAATACCATTAAAGAACTTAATGGTGTCTATGATTTGTAATGAAATGCATTTGCCTCAACTATCTATCTCCATATGGACGACTTTTGTACTTGTGATACAGAATGCTTGGGTTCAAATTCAATGAAGCACAATTCCACAAAAGAGATAAAAGCCATGTAAAATCAAGGTAAAACTATGTGGTCGCATTTTTGAAAACACTATTGGTTGGGTTAGGTCAGTGGTTTGGTTGGGTTTAAGTCAGTGGTTCGCAATCTGACAAGCCCCACCTTCTCATGGATGTGTAGAAGACGTATGTGTATCTGAAAGGTTAAACTAAACATACTCTAAAGCCACGGTCTCATGGTTTGAGCATGTGAAATTCTGTCACATGGCATTTTAAAAAGGGGCGGGATAAAACAAGATGATTAGACTTTGATGAAGCGAGTGATTTATATGCTCCATATTTTACACTTCTGTACAAAGAGGTCACACTTTGATCTTCTACGTAATTACTTTGCTCTCACGTAATCGCATAATGTGATTTCACAGGTCAGAGTTCACTAAACTTTGGAATGCAGCAACATGTGAAACTTGTTGTCTAGAGGGCGAAAAGTGCAGTGTGGCCGCAGCTACAGTAGCATATTTTAGATTCACAAAAAAGTAGACAGCACCATGTAGTGGATCTGAAACGTGCAACAAAATGCACCCGGAGAAACATATTTTAAGCTTTGCAAAAATGTAGGGTGAGACACTTATTTTTAATGAGCCCAGGCTGAGTATAGTACCATGGCAAGAAATTCAAGGAGTGGATGCTACAAAACACAATAGTATATGTGTTTGTGTAACCTTAATCTCAACAAATGTTTACTCTAACAAATCTGTGCAAACTGTAGCTACTGCAATTTTATATAAAATATAAATATAAAAATATAAATATATTAAGAAATATAAATATAAAGAAAAGCACACAAACCATATGGTAGCCGTATGTGTCATTAATCATAACCGTGTCTGTTGTGTGTAAATATGACATAAATGCCATGCTGAGGTCTGAATGATGCAGTTACTGGTGTGGAACCTTGCATATGGGAGCAATAACAAATTTTACGGTCGCTCCTCCTCAGCAGCCAAAAGACAGCTTGATTCATGAATGATGGATGACTCATTTGAATTGTCAACATCCAATTTATATTTAATAACAAAACAAAAAAAAAACTTTCTAGACACTAAAACCCTTTTACACAATTTTAGATTGAAATATCAAACATTGTGAAAAAGAGAAAATATTTTTTCATGAAACCCCAGTCGTTCTGCGTGAACTCTAGTAATGAAATTGTCTTCTGTTGAAGAACTACTTCAGAATCATTAAATTAGTTCATCCTGTGTACCGTAACAATGACTGCTGCATCCATGACCTTAACTGATCAACTGACTAAAATTTGTTCTTAGTGTTTTAAGATGTTGTGCAATGGTTTTATGAGATACATTTACAAGGACAGCTTTAGAAATTATATCAATTGAATGTGCCATTCTGAATTTTTATTACTACACACACTGAGAGAAATATTGTCTCTTGTTGAGTCAGATTCTTCAAAGAAATGAAATAGAACACATTGAAGCAATTGAATGCAAACATATAAATCAATGTATATACTTATGAGTTTTGTCATATGTAGAGGGAGAGAAGGAAAACAGCTGTTAAACTTTATCCTTGGCATGTGCAGAACACATAAAGACAGCCTGATTGACTGTAATGAAGTACACGTTTTCACCAAGGCTGGATTTACTTTATGTGATTATATTAAAAGATTTAGAAATATTATTGCAATTATTATTATTATTTGAATAACTTTTTTCTATTTTAATATTATTTATTGCAATGTATTCCTATGATTTCAAACTTAAAGGCATAGTTCACCCCAAAATGACAATTCTGCTATCATTTACTCACCCTTCTTGTTCAAAACCCATTTGAGTATCTTTCTTCTACTGGATACAAAAGGAGATATTTTGAAAAATGTTCTTAGCTGGTACCCATTGACTTCCATAGTATTTTTTCCTACTATGGTAGTCAATGGGTGCCAGCAATCAGCATTCTTCAAAATATCTTAATTTGTGCACATGCAGCTTCTCCACAATGCACGTCCAGCGTTCTTCAGCCTCCAGTGCCTAGACTGCAGCTCTGCACAAGAAGTTTGGCCAGAGGAGAAATGGTCATGCCCAACTGAGCCTGGTTTCTTTCAAGGTTTTTTTCCTTCACTTTCGTCAATTGGTGAAGTTTTGTTCCTCGCCACTTTTGCCACTGGCTTGCTTTGTTTTGGGACTTGTGTAGCTGGCATCGATGGATTTGCTCTTTAGTGTTTGGACTTTCAGCAGTAAAAAATTAAACCACACTGAAATGAACTAAACTGAACTTTAACTCTGAAAACTGGACTGACACAGTTTCAATTTACTAGAACTTCTATGTTAAGCAGCTTTGACACAATCTACATTGTAAAAGCGCTATAGAAATAAAGATGAATTTAATTGAATTCAACAGAATAACAAATCTCATAAGATTTAAAACCACATGAGTGAGAGTAAAAGAAAATTTTGCTTTGATATCATTAAATTAAATACACAATTTACACAATCACACAATTTAACATAACTGTCTTTCCTGTCAAATAAACAAAAGCAAAGACTACTTTCAAAACACGAAACATTAAAAACAAATCTTAAACTTATTCCAAAGTAAATGTTATAGTTTAAACCATTGACTTGGGTAATGGAGCAGTAACTGTGTGGCTAAATCAGGCGACATGAGGACCAGCACCACCTCATGCACCACATTAATCATCTCAATACAGGCTAAATGAACTGAGAAGAGAGTCGGAATTCACAAAATGACTGGCAGCTCAGATAATGCTTTGCCAAAACTAAGCAAAACAAAGTGCTTGACTGGAACCATTTGCGTGATGACAATCATTATAACACGGGAGAACAGAAATACTAAATTTGGTCCTCTTAACTTTCGGTTGGAAAAAACACCAAGTAAAATCAAGTAAAAACACTAGCCAAATGAATGCTCTGGCAGTGAGATGAACAAATGTGAGCGTTAAAAGCTAACGTTCACTCCCAGTGAACATTTAGCAAATGAGTTATGGCAAACGTCATTCTTAAATTCATAATTTTAGGCATAATTATAAAACATTTTATACTATGGAATGGAACTACTATCAAATGCTTACTTCTGATTGGCTAGTGAACATTCCAAGGTGAGCAATTATTTTCAGATAAACGCACATCTATGGTAGTTATAGGCAGCTCTTGACCGCATTACAGTTTCATATGACTGTGCTGAATGATTTCAGTTATTTCACAGCCTACACTGTAAAAAATATCTGTTAATTAACAGTTTCCGTATTTTGTGATTCTGTTTATTTACAGTTATAATTGTTTGTGATCTCTGCTCTGTTGACTTTGGATGTTGAACATTCAACTCTACAGTTAAACAAAGTGACTTTTATTGACATTTAAGTAGTTTGAAATAATATAATGTATAAGAAATAATATAGAGAGAAATAAGTCTGTAAAATAACAGAAAATGTACTGACAATTTATTACAAGGTTTTTGTACTGTAATATACAACACCAACGCAGACAATATATCGCTTTAAACTATTAAAAATGCTAATAAAAGTCAACTTTTCATGGTTAAAAGTTGTTGGAAGAAAGATCAAGGTCCCATAATGCAGTTCAAAAGCATAAATAAAAGGTATAAAAATGCATAATATAAAAATAAAAAAATGAATCACAAAATATGGAAAACTGCTAAAAAATGTTTACAGTGTACAGCTGTCAAAAATCTAATCAAAACTAAACATAAGGTTTTGGATGATATGCGTAAGAAATTATTCCTACACACAGGAGCAGCTTGAGGACAAAAAAACAGACAAATGTCTTAAAATACAACTTCTGAACCTGTCTTTATGTGTGATAACCGTAGTCTGACATGACCATGGGCTTAGGGATTACATTTCTGCTGCTAGACTGATCCTAGTAAAGCACAATTGTCTATCAAAAGGATAGCAGCACCAGATATTTTCTGATACATATTTCATGTCATGCTGAGTTTAGATGCACATTAAAGTGAGATGTTTATTTTCTTTCTTTCTTTTTTTTTGAAAATAAAGGTGACATGTTTTGTTTGAACTCCAGAAGTGTTATGAAATCAGAATCTGATGGAATAACCATAGGTGCGTCCCAAATCGCAAACTTAGGCACTATTCTATGACATTTTGTGATATAAACAGTGTGAGTAGTGCATTTACACTAAAATATTCTTTTTTAGGAAAAGAAAAGATCACTTTAAATTCCCAGATGATGCATCCAACCGTAAAAAAATACATTTGTAATGCTGGACACTTCACATAGCCACAGCTTTGCTCACGTAGTAGAAGGGGCAGAGCTATCGGGCACTGACATTGGATTACGTGTTTTTTTTTTTTTGATTGTGCAAGCAAAATGCTCCTACGTGAGTGATGAACACTACACTTACCACCTCCTGATGGACACTTCATGTACCACCTCCTGATGGTGAATGCAGTTGCACTCATGGCAGGTACTATTTAGTATTTACTATTTGGTTTTAATAGTATCTATGCTGACACATTCAATCTCAGACACGCAGGCAAAGAGCTAATGACTTCACTGTAGGGTAGGGTTAGGGGTGGGGTTAGGTGTACGCCTAAAAGCATTGCATGCAGTCTCAGCTTGCATCATGCAACCAATCTGTAGCCAGACCCTTCTCGGTAGTTTGGTCATTTTTTTCACTAATTTGGCAACCGTCTGGGAAACTGTTTGAATTTCCAGTTAGTAAAAACATGTTAGTGTTACATTTGGGACACTAAATTCATATACTATGCTGTTGAGTGTGTAAGTGCATATAGTGTATAGTGTGCTATTTGGAGTGCATGATTTTCAGTCATAGCAAATTTTTTATTACAAAAATGCTCTAAATAACAATGTTTTCATTCTAAATTGTACCTTTACATGCTGTCACATGATGAACGAACGACTCAAAAACCAGAAGACTCAAAATGTGAACTAATCATGGGTCCTTCCAGGTCAGACTGTGTGCATTGGTTAAGCTTATATTGGACTGTTTGTGCCACGTAAACGAACGACGCAAATTTGAAGGCATGACAGAAGAGGTGAGCTGAGCTAATCATAGACAAAAGACCTAGTTAAACAATGAATGAATATTATATATATAATGTATATTACATATAATATTTTTTTCTTATAACATTCTAGTTATGATTTGTTTGTAGTGTGATCAACGTTTGGGCTAACTGTAGATGAGTTTGGAAGCATTTTAATGATATTTTGGCACATTGAACAAAATGAATGAAAGGACTTGAAAAAAGATTTGTTCATCTCAATAAATCCCAGTAAAATGATCCCAACTTTCCATCACTATATCAAACATCTATAGAATAAAACACATACAGTATTGACAATTTACTCAAACCCATTATAATTTATGACCAAGCGACCAACATTTATGATCTGAGCCTAAGCATAATTGTCTATCAAAAGCTACTGGTGGCTCCAGACATTTGCTGTGTCATTGTGCACATTTCATGTCATGCTGGGTGAAGCCCATCGCCGCTTGTGTTAAGCTTCAGCTTTGATTGACTATAATCAAACACTAAATTTCTCATGTCTCTGTCTCTGCCAGCGGTTCAGATAATGCCCAGCAGGCCCTGAGAGGATTACCATGCATGGTAAAGGACAAGAGAACAGCGAGACAACAAACAACTAAATTAAAACTGTGTGGGTAAAAATCAAACAAGCATAAAAAACAAACTCTTCTGCTTTCAAAGAGCAATCAGTGTTATTGAAAATGCAGCGCAAAACCATGTGGTAGTAATATGACACAAGTTTTTAAAACCATATCAGAAACCACAAACTATGAATTATGCAGAAGCTTTCTGCCAGTAAAATTAAATGACATAAATTTAAATTAAGTAAATTGTTTATTAAATTTTAAATGCCATCAACTAAACTATTATTTAATTATAAATTGATAGTCAGTTTAGACACAGACCCATCAGCAACAATGTGATACTGAAAAGTTGCAGTCTAAACTTGATTTAAATAAATAATATAGCATATTAACTTGATTAAACCCCCCTTATAAAATACCTGAAAAGATAATCATGAATAAATACAATTCATTTCAGTTCAATCAGTCATATTCTTTACAGCTGTTACAAAATGGGAATAACACAAAAAAAGGAAACACTATCTGGTGATTTATAGCAATTTATATCTTCTAATAAATATGATTATCATTAGCGGCATAAATCTCTCTATCTACACTGTATAAATCATCTGTTAATTAATAGTGTCTCGTACATTGTGATTCATGGGAATTTTCCATTTACGTTTGCTTTCATATTGGATTATGCTGGCTTGATCTCTGTTTTAGTTTAACATGTTGAAAAGTTCAATACAAAGTGACTTTTATTGACAATTTATTTCTTTGAAACTATATATTGTTTGATTGGTTGTATAATGAGCCAGTACCTTTGTTGTTGTTGTTGTTTGATGTATATATGTTTTTTCTTATATAACATATTGTTTAAAACAAACGTTAAATGAACAACATCAAAAGTTGTCAGAGGCATAAATAAACGTTTAAATAAATAATATGAAAAACTTTCTTAAACATCTTAATCTTGTTGTTTGAACATTAACTGCGTTTATTGGTTAGGGAAATGAGGACAAGTAATTGATAACAGAATAATATTGATAACCCCATCCCCATATAATACATTTAAAACAGAACATTCAACATTCTTTTGAAGCAAAAAC
The DNA here is from genome assembly GCA_903798115.1 of Danio jaintianensis. NCBI lineage: Eukaryota > Metazoa > Chordata > Actinopteri > Cypriniformes > Danionidae > Danio > Danio jaintianensis. Next base: position 6,611,006 of record CAIGQV010019951.1, on the reverse strand, counting down.
ACCTTCTTTCTTCTTTTCACCAAAAACCATAAATCTTTCAGATCCTCATTTGTACCCCATTCATAAAAAGAGTGCAAGGCTCCAGAGATCCATTCACATTAACAGTTTAGATTTCATAACAATTACCCAGAGACTGTACACAAGCCGTCAACCTCTGGCATCTTTATTGCAGGCACAACGACTTCAAAAACAAACAGCCTGGAAAGGGAAGTGAATTGAATTAGATCCTGCCTGTACATAATTAATGATTTACACATCCAAACAGAACAAGTGCATAGCTACACAATTTTACATGTCTCTCTCATTTGGCAAGATGCTGCCGCGAAATGCAACTTTCTGTCTGCCGAGCGCATTAAAGTGTTTCTGTTTGACTGCTTCTGCCTTTTTGCCAAACATTCGCCATTATCAACTCACACACCTGTATGTGAGTGTTTACACACATCCCGAGTCCTGTCTGTTCACATGCTGAAAGCTGGAACAAAGTCTAGCGCAACAGTAGTAAGGCAAGACCCTGCTGGTGTAAAGAATGGCAAACAATTTTGTATTACAAGTTTTCTAAATTGTTACATGTGCATATGCAAATGAGATATTATTTGTTTAAATATGCACTAATTTGCATACATTTCTAGAGCAAAATATGAATATTGGATGAAGTCCAGTTCAAAATGATTATTTTTTTTGACATATTAGAGCTAAAGGTTTCTATGGAAGGGATTATGGGAATCTAAAAGAAAAATAATAAAATGTTGTATATAATTGCTCATGGCTGTATCCCCCAGAAAAAATATCAAAATATAGATATGAATAAAACTGTTAAACATTCAGTGTATGTCAGTGCTGCTGAAGTGGACATTTGTGGCTTACCGCATAAGAGAAAACTCTATTTGAAAAAAGCATCTTTCAAAATGTGTATTGCAATCAAAAGCTACGAACTGATAAAGTGTTACTGAAACACTTTATTAAAAAGCCAAAAAGCCCAAATTTTCTAAACTGACAGATGTATGAAAAGCAGTTTGTGTCATGCCTTCAAGGCAGAGCTCCGCATTCATGTATGAGAGAAAAATTACTAATGGAGAAAACAAACTGTAGCCATCTTCAAACGCCAAGACAGAAATAGCTTGAGAGATGCTGTAGAGATCCATCATCTGGACCCTCATCAGAACTGGAAACACATGAAGGACTCAGGATTTTACATGCTTGTGATACAGTGAGGCTCTGCGGGCACACTGGACAGGAAATATTTCACACTGCACATTGTTGTTGTAATCAGAACAGAATTGGTTTTCGAAAGGCACCAGCTCAGTGCCAGAGCCTTTATGCATAGATGACAATAAACTTGATGAAGGGCTATAAATTAAAGCACTTTTAATTGCACAGTTGCGTTATAAAAAAAAAAAATCCCTTCTGAGTTTTTTACTTTATGAACCTGGAATTTGAATTAGCTGAGACTAATGTGCTTTGACAGTCACTCTGGACAATGTGCATTAATTTACTGCATTCTCTGTCACATTCAGTAATGTGTTTGGATCTTATGTGGTCAAAGGAAACGTTCTTAGACTTTTCTATGAGCTTCACAACAGTTATGTATATATTTTTTTATTGCTGTTTTAACAGGGATGTAGCTTAATTCCTTATCTATAAATGTATCAATTTATTTTATATCGATCATAGATAATAAAAATGTGAATCTTTAATTGCTTCAGAATTTGATTTGATAAAAAAAAAAATACATATATAT
>CAIGQV010019951.1:6578290-6608868 GCA_903798115.1 Danio jaintianensis | reverse complement strand
ATATATATATATATATATATATATATATATATATATATATATATATATATATTTATATATGTGTGTGTGCTTTAAATTGAATTGCTTTAAACATTGAATTAAACTGACATCTAACATTAAATTAAAACATTAAATTAAACTGACATTAAATTCAGTTATGAAATGCATGAATCACACATAAATACTAACCAACATACAACATTTTAAATGACAAAAATCTATTATATGTAAAAAATATATATAATAGTTTGCATTGTTGAGGATTACTGGTTGTCATTTAAAATGTTGTCATTAAATACTCAATGTTATCAGTTTTGTTGCTTGCGTACTACAGTACCTTGGGCTTTTTCAGTGAATGCTTTGAGCGGTAACTGTCCTATGACAATTCTGAAAGAAAATGTGACGGACATGCTACAGTTGCTATGGTAACGAAAACAACTTCCATTGCTCAAGCACTTATTTGTTCATATAGTGGTCATTTAAGCAGACATTTTCGTTTCTTACATTCAATTTAACAGTATAACATCAAGTCAAAGTGGACAAGCTTTCAATGTACTCTAACATTTACATAATGTTCTTGCTCGGCTCACACAGTCAACTCACATTCTTGAATGAGCAGGGTTTTCAAATTTATATGATGAGGTTTTTTAAATAGATAATACAGCATGCATTAAACTCGCACACTGGTAGCACACAAATATTTCTGTCAGTTATCGCTCATAAGATGATTTCTGGTTCTGGTTTTCTGCAACAGGCTGAAGGTGCTTTCTCATGAGTGTATTACATGCCTTAGCTTTGAGATAATAATAATAATAATAATAATAATAATAATAATAATAATAATAACAATTATAATAATAATAATAAAAATGTAATGTAAAGTGTATTTATATAGCGCATTTTATCGTGTATGGCCATACACCCAAAGCGCTTCACAATCACGAGGGGAGTCTCTCCCCTCTACCACCAATAATAATAATAATAATAATAATAATAATAAAATTCTGCAATCACCTGGTGTTATTTTATGGTTGGCTAGGGCAGCACTTCTTAAAATATTTTAATCAAAAAACACAAAAAGATTAAAAGCCATCTTTAGCTAATTTCTGATTTGGTGGGCAGGATGGAGATTTGTCCATTCATAGAAACGCCCCCATGCACACTTACATCTGATGCTTTGGTTTTGGTTTAATATCAGAGATTAACATAGATTAAAATAAAATGAATATGTAAGCATGCTTCCCACTTATTCATCAACACCAGATTCAAGGACTTTTTAAAGCACCTTTTGTTTTATATCGAGCATCTCTCAAATTCACAACCCATGCATCATTAAAGACCGCTTGCAGTACTTAACATTTTAACCCTCTGACTGCATTTCGGTCAAATTTTTACCCAGAAGAGGTACAAGTCATGTATGCTTTTACAAAGAGGCAATAAAAATGTTTTGCCCTCCTGTAATTTTTTTGACACTCAGACTGCCTCATTCATGCTTCTTTTTACGTCTCTGTTGCATATGAGCCAATGTGATACTGATAAAAAAAATCCTCATTTATTATTTTTCTTTCTTTCTTCTGGTATTACATGGCTTTCCAACCTATATCAGTTAGATCTCAATTTCTAGAAAATAAAATAAAATGCATCATGAAAATAAAACATGCACTTGGACAACAAGTGCATTGAATTGGATATAGAATTAGTATCACAGTAATGAATAATACACTTTAACTCAAAAACACACTTTAAATGACTAATGAGTGTTTCTAATAACATCAGGTTGCAATCTAATGTGAGTTCTGGTCATATAATGTTGCTGAAATGTGATATTTATAGTAGTTTATACAATCAATACATTTGATAAACCTCTTCAAAGTAAACAAACAAATATAATATATCTGCAGAGATGTTATTCATTAACTCTAATAAAATTGATTTTAATATTTGATGACTAAAATGTGTGCAGAATGGTCCCACCTCATCGACCTGTTTTCTTAAAAAAAATATGAAGATTGCAGAAAGATTGTTTATATTTTAATTAAAGGCCATTTCCACACTAGTATGTTTTCATATAAGAATGCATATTTTTTGGTCTTTCATCCAGACTGAGATGCTGTTTTTAAGCAACAACAAAAAAAAAAACTTTTCAAAATGCTCTCCAAAGTGAAGACATTTAAAAATGCTTTTTGTGTGTGTCACAGTGTTAATTGTGAAATGGAGGCTTTCAAAAATTATGCATTTTAAGTCAAGTGACCAATTCAGCTAAAATGGTGGACGGCATTGTACGTCTCTTGGTTTGGATGTTCCTTATGTTGACAGCATTTTTAAAGATTAATGCCAGTACATGCTCCAGATTGCTTTTTTTCAAAGGGACATGTTTATACTCAGAGCTCTTGTTTTGGCACGTCTTACAGTCTACAGTATATTCTCACTTGCATTTGCAAGTTTATACTCCTCTTTTACTCACATCAACATCTCCACCTCGCTGTCGGTCCATTTAAAAACTTGATGCTTTTCCTCAACATATTGTCACATTTCAAAAAGCTGGAAAGTATATAAATGAGAACAGGTCAAAATGTCTTGCATCTTAAAGCAGATGCAATACAGAACTAAAGATTTTTCAGTCATTTCAGTGTTGATGACCAACTTCTGTGATTGAAAACAATAGTGGTCAGAGCGTTCTTAGATGAAAAAGAAGTTGTAAAAATGATCCGAGTGAGTGTAGACATTACTAAGTTATTCCAACAAATCAGTCAAACATCATGGGCATATAGGAAGATATCCAGCAGATAGTCTTACTGAAGCAGGAGATAACGTCAAAGAGCCATGACAGGTTATGAAATGTAATATGAGTGACATATCAGCAGCGAATGATCTTCCTCCGAGTCACAACAGTGCTCACAGAAGTGAAGATCACTGAACAGAAAAAGATCACACAAATCAAATGAGGAGAAATTGTTATTTATTCACTTATTTTAGACAGACAGATTTCTGAAAGGGTGCAGCACATTTACAAAGGGTTCCAGACATTTATTTGAAACCAGTGGCACCAAGTTCTACAGCTGGTGCCACCAACATCTGATTCTGCACATTTAATATTAATAGCATTACAAGTTTTGTCTTAGAAATGTACATTCAGTTGGCACTAATCACCTTGTGGGAAGTGTGACATGTAGTGTCATTTCGCTTCAGGAATCTTAAATTCGAGTCTTGGCTCAAAACCATTCCTATTCTGTCATATCAAAATAAAGGCTAAAAAAAAATGCCAAAAACAAATCTTTAAAAAGACAGTTCACTCAAAAATAAAAATTCTGCCATCATTTACTCACCTTTCACTTGTTCAAAACCTATTTTACTGACCCTTCACTTGTTCAAAACCTATTTGAGTTTCATTCTTCTGTTGAACAAAGAAAAAAATATATTTTGAAAAATGCTGGTAGCTTGGACCCATTGACTTCCATAGATTTTGTCCCACTATGGAAATCAATTGGTTCCAGCAACAAGCATTCTTATCTTATTTAAAAAATCTTATATTGTGTTCAACAGAAGAAAGAAACTCATAAACGTTCAAAACCACATGAAAGAGTAAATAATGAGGTAATTAAAATTGTTAGGTGAACTATCACATTATTAAAAAAAAATTTACATTCTATGAATTGAGATAGGCAGGTGTGTGAGTTAGGATACAGATGCAAATGTATTTTCATTAATAAAAAAAGATACATTATAACAATAACAGCCTCATCTTAAGTCTTATGATAACCACATGTATGGCAACCTCACTACTATATTAAAACCTATAGTCTAACTTAAGTGTGCTATTAAATAGGTGCACAGTGCAAACAAATAGTGTGGTTTTATTAAGCTTTTGTGCCTTTAATGACTCTAATGCGCAACCAAATGTTATAGCTTACCAGTTCCAGCACAACTTCAACCTTTTTTTTCATGCACTGGCAGTAAATGGTCATAAATTGTAATCATTTAGTCGCTGTGGAGCCCTGCTACATATTCATCTCAACATTGACCTCAGCAGTATGGACACTTTTGAGATGTTTGCTAACAGTATACAATTTATCAGTTATTTAACTATTCTTTTACCAATAAATTAAAAATGAAAAAGTAAATTAAATGAATTATAAATTGTATGCATGCATGTCAGCATTTTTCTTTGTAGTTTCTCACACTCTATGGCAGGTGTCACCAAACTTGTTCTTGGAGGGCCGGTGTCCTACAGAGTTTAGCTACAACCCTAATCAAACACACCTGAACAAGCTAATCAATATACTTGCAAATTCCATTCAATTCAGATGTGTTGAGGCAAGTTGGAGCTGAACTCTGCAGGGACACCGGCCCTCCAGTTCCGAGACTGGTGACCCCTGCTCTATGACTTTGTTTGCTCTATGACTTTCCTATCCATATGCACCAGACAGTTCCTTATAAACAATCCACATCTCTAGAAAAAACATTTCTGCAATTCTGAGTGTGCTTTACGCAGGTGAGTGGGCTGAACAAACCACCTGTAGTATCAATCTTCTGCACCAGACACTTTCTTTTAACTCCATGTTACAAGGACTCAATTGAGAAAACAAATGCATACTTGTGAATACACCAGAAATCAAATTGCACTGCTTAAGCCTCCACGATTAATCATTTTTAAACCGTAATTCCGATTTGAAAGGGTGTGATTTTCAAATCGCAAAAGCTGTGATTATTTCAAATATGTTAACAAGCACATAGTTTTTGAAAATTCGGACAGTTCGTAAGCACATTATCCTAAACAATGAAAAGTGTAACACAATCTAAATGTAAAGGTTTTAAAGGTTTTTTATATCTTGATAATATTTTAGATTTATTTCATTTAATTGAATTGTAGTTATTTTCTTAATTTGTCATGACAACTGACAACTTTACTGGACAAAATGGCAGCAATGTTTAAGAGGTTTTAAATAAACAGTAGCATAGTGTAGCATACTTTGTGATTATGCTTGGTTGCTACTTTCTTTGGTGCTGTTAAAACCACCACATCAAACCTGTAGCTCTATTATGAAACGGTAGTAAAACATTGCAAATCGCAATTCGATTTTCACAATTAGAACACTGCTTGCTTTTAAACAATAAATACCTCTTTTACACAATATTGTACAGTATTATGTAAAGTATTTGCAAAGTCAGTTATGGTTATAGTAAACTATTTATAGTATGTGCAAAGTTAGATCACCACTCCAGTAAGTTACCTCTGTAAAGGTTTAAGAAATTGCTCTTATTTTTGTGGTTATGTTTATGTTTATTTATGTACCACTATGGTCCTGTGAGTCACAACATTTCATTCCACTGTATGTCCACACATGTAGCGGAATCACAATAAAGCTCAACTTGACTTGAACTGAACACATTTCTCATAATCCCTCATGTCGTCTTCTAATGGTTTGCATCCAATTAGGTCCAATTACAATTGTGCACTACAGCACCTCACTGGTCAGTTAACATGGGTCATTACATTAGGTGAGATGAGATCAATAGACTATTTCTCCAAATAAAAAATAAATATACATTTACGGTTATATAGATGCCAGTCATGATACTTTCCAGCGTGTATATTGTAAGGCCAGTTTAACCCGATTGTGATCAGAATCTCTTTATTTTTTTCTTGAATTTGACATAATGATTAATTAAATTGACACCAGAGGGCTTGCATGACTAAAGAGGACTGGTTAAATTTCAAGGCCAAACCCATGACACCCTTAGTTACGCAACAAGCCTTTTCATTCCCATCTGTTAAGAGTCATGCTGTTGTCATCTCCCTTCATGTGATTTGCCAGTTTGTCCACAATTTGCACTGTCTGTTCAGTCTAGTTTTAGAAGGATGATTAAGCAACTTGCCTTTTTTGGCAAAATGACTTTTCAGCGCTGGGTCATTAAGTCAAACAGTTTCCACTAGGGTGAATATTACTGCTAAAACTTCCAAAGTCATTATAGATTCTACTAAATGTTCATCATCAAGCGGCCGCCTTCGTTTCTGACGATCTGTGGAACATGACGAAGGCGAAGACCCAAATAACTGCATGCCTTCAAACAGTCAGATCTCAAAGGATATTGTTTTATTCAAGAGATATGATTGAAATATTTAGGCTGAATACTTTGTGTTTGATCTGAGATAGTATTATGTGCCACAAGCAATTCCGACGTTCCTTTTTAGCAATCCGGCTTTGATCACGGCTAATGAATGTTTGTGCAGAGGAGCTCACGATTCAAATGTAACAGTTGGCCTACTCGTAGAGGCCTTTAATTTTTTTTTTTTTTTTTTTTTGCAATACACCAGGAAGCAATGAAGCAAAATTAATAATGTCCGTTGTAACCTTGTATTGAAAGGCACTTAGGGAAAGACTGTTTAGATAAAAGCATCAGCGTAATGACAAAGCGACCACAGATAGAGAAGAAAAACTCTTTTATATCTTAATTAAGAGGTAGGAAATCTCTGTTAACCTGTGCCTTTAATTAAGACAAAAACAATGAGGTGCATGGAGACAGAGAAAGGGGTCAGCCATAAAAGGTTTAATTAAATAAAATGTCATTTGTGCAGCACTTTGTTTGCACAAAGACTATCATGGGGTGTTCTGAAGCATGCAAAAGATTTTTTTTTTCTACACTATGAATAAATTAATTACATATAGACCTTCAGCATGGAGGTTCAAAGGTCTCTTATCAGCACTTCAAACACTATAATCTGTCTATAATACATTGTGCTGTGCATCTTGACAGGCTTTATTATACATCGGGGCTGTCTTTAGCAGTCAAAGAAATTTCTATTCAATGGTGAATCACCCTGGTGCATTTGGAGTAATGTGAGGTCTTGCTTGTTGTTTATAGATCTTCAAGTGTAGCACTGATATACCCAAGAGGGCCAGACATACGTACATCAATGTGTTTTTCAGAAAGGGATGACCTCAGTGGATGCAAAGTGTTTAGGCTCTATAGCATCAGTAAACTGCATGGCAGAGATCACTCAAGGAGAAGAAGATATCAGCCGCTGTGCGCTCCGCTTGAACATCTTATGCTAGATTATAATGGACATCTAATGGACATGAAAATTATAAGAATGTCTTTTACATTCATTTCTTATTTAGTTATAGTTAGTAAAAGTTTGAAAACAAGATGATATGCAGACATTCAAACCAAGCATCAGAATGAGAAAGAAAGGGCTTATACGTGATTTTTTTTCTCCCTTAGAATTTCATTACCTGTTAATCTACTAGGATTTTCATACATAGCCATGTCTGAAAACGGTCTGAAAAAGTAAACATACCAAGTGAGTGGTTGAGGTTGATTTTGTTTGTGTTTTGGGTCGATCCCTGAACTGATACTTAAAAACATAATAAATTGAAGTCTAAAAGTATTAAATTAATCATTTAAACATTTAAATAAACATTTATTTAAATGAAGAACGCAGCATGATTTACTAACATTTGTGTGATTTACTAATGATAATTTACTAATAATTATGAGTATTTGTGCCATTATTTAGTGCCTAAAATGCACATTTTAAAATATTGCGCTTAAAATGGCTGCAGCTGCAGTTTCCAGGAGGAGGCACTGCAGAGAATTAGAGGATTTTTTCACACATATTTGGGAGAAACACATCTTACAAACATATTTTTTGCCAAATATGTTATTTTTAGTTCGCTTCAGGAATTAAAAGACAATTTGGATAAATATCTAGAGTGAGTCATGTAACTCACCTTTGTTCCTTTGTGCAGTCTGTTCTGCTTGCACATGAACTGAACATTGGTGCTGTTTTGGAATTACACTCATGTAAATCTGCCTTGTTTGGTGAATCTGGTACTGTCTTGATATAAAAATTAGCATATATGATATTGGCAAATAAAGACACCAAACCCACAACCTTGATGCAAGAAGTCAAAGGTTGCCTTATCTGATGAGTTTCAAATTTCTGCTGTAACAGTGAGACTGTAGGGTCAGATTTGGACATAAACAACATGAAAGCATGTATCCATCCTGCCTTGTATCATCAGTTCTGGCTGCTGGTGTAATAATGTAGGGATATTTTCATGGCACATTTTGTGTCCCTTATTTCCAGGGACACTGTCACAGCCCACAACTGAGTATTGTTGCTGACCATATCAATGCCTTTATGACTACAGTGAACCCATCTTGTGAGGGATCCTTCCAGCAGGATAACACAATATGTCACATATTGTGAAAAAGCAAATAAATGTGAAAACAACAGTTATAGTAAAAAATAATATCGATGTTGTCAATCGAACAACATTATCTACAATGCTGTTTACCTCATCTCCGGTAAAGAGAAAATTATTTTTCTGCATGAATATGCACTGTAATGAAGCGAGTGGATTTACTGAAGGATCTATAAAATGGATTTCTGTGTGCAATTTTACAAACAAATGTTTCTTTTCAATGTTTAAAAAATGCATTTTACACCAATGGCACAAGTACCCACTGAATTTCTTAAATGTCAATAACTAAGTCCTCACTCCATGAAGATCACTTAAACTTCATTACTATATTTTCTCTTTCATTCTCACTGCTCTATCCACTGCAAATATGGTTTAATATTATGTCCTGCCAGGCCTTGAGTCAACTATGAAAACAAACTAACTTAATGGATATACTGTCTAATTCAATTGACAGAAATGTACTGATGTGGTGTTCCTTATGGCCTCTCAAGTAAAGCTTTGAAAGTAGAGCATGAACTGATGAAACTGGAATTAAACAGTTTTTAATGTTGAATAACTTCATATTGAAAAGGCAGATCTCCATTGAAAATGACCTTAAAATATATGGCATTACCCTGATGACTGATCATAGCTCACATGATTCTTTTGAAATCTGTGGTAGTTTTATGTTTTAGTTATGAATGCAGGCCACACAAGTAATGTGAACACAATGCAGACAGGGATGTCAAAAGGAGAGCCATTCTGAGTGTGGCAAAAAAAGCCATTTATAGACTACCTCCTGACAGCAACTATCTATATTCCTAAGCATATATTTTTTTGTCCTTTATGTGCTGCTGATTATACATGAAATGCACATGTATAAGTTATAATCAGTCACACTCTATGATCCTTAATGTGTCTGAAACGTCTAGTAATTTTGCAAGCCCTGCTAATTTGCTGGTAACAATTTCATTGCATCAACTTTAATAAGGGTAAGAGGCTAATAGCATAAATCTACATATACACTCATATATAATGAGCCAATAAAGTTAGACACCCTGAGTCACTGCCACATTGACCATGCCCCCATAATAAAGTAAAATCACAGATGTCTAGAATTGGATAATATAAGCTGAAATGGTTGAGGACTGTCATATGCATTTAAGCTGAAATCTGTACAATTGAAACAACAGACACATTTATGATGATCAGAGATAGCGTGAGAATATTCAAAGACGATGACAATTCTAAACAAGTGCAAAGACATTTTTTATTCATTCATTCATTTTCTTTTTCGGCCAACTTATCCAGCATATGTTTTATGCAGCGGATACCCTTCCAGCTGCAACCCATCACTGGGAAACATCCATACACACTCATACACTACGGACAATATAGCCTACCCAATTCACCTATACCACATGTCTTTGGACTTGTGGGGGAAACCAGAGCACCCGGAGGAAACCCACGCGAACACGGGGAGAACATGCAAACACCACACAGAAACGCCAACTGACCCAGCCGAGGCTCGAACCAGCGACCTTTTTGCTGTGAGGCGAACGTGCTACCCACTGCGCCACCGTGCAGCCCGCAAAGACATTTTTGTCACTCATAACTTCTGTACAAAAATGAATAAATAAAAATAAATCAATAATAATATACTAATAATAAGCTAATGCACACATAAATACAGAAAAACTAAATGTAATTCAGGCTTTTAAAGATAAACAGCACTACATAGTAAGTGCTCAAAATAAACTGATTTAACTATATTCATACTATATTAATATTCTTTATACAGAAGGACCAACATAAAAAAAGCAGAACTCTATGCTCAGGATAAGTTGACATCAGCCACAAAGCATTACTTGAGCCAAGGAGCATTTACACTGAATTTAGGGCATGGCAGAGCAGCGCTAACACTGTTATGCAGAATCATATTCATTCCTGCTTGTAATGCACTGTGTTCAGTCCAGTGAGGGAGGATGAATTCATTACAGCTCCTATATCAATCTGACAGGCCTCAGCTAAGTCAACTGGAAGAGAATTCTCTCCAAATGCCCATGAACACCTTTACCTCAAAGCTCATCCAGGGAGTTCATAGAATGATAGATAGAGCAGACAGGCAGATGGAGAGACGGACAAACAAGCAGGCAGATGGACATACGTTTGAAACACTGATTAACAAATGGATGGATAGACGCACAAAGGGACAAATAAAATGGATGAATGGATGGAAAGATGAATAAATGGGTGGATAGAAAGGTAGATGGTTTATAGATGGCCCATTAATGGATAAATCTGTTGTATGGACTGATAAATGGGGAAAAAACTGTGATGGATCAATGGACAGGAAGACAAACTAATGAATGATGGATGAACATCGGATGGATGGAAGAACAGATAGATAAAGGGGTTGATATACACCCAAGCAGATAGATGATCAGCCAAACAAATTGGTGAATGGATGGATGGGTCAAATAATGGTGGGTTACCACTAGGCAGTATAGTTCAGTACAACACGGTATGGTACACAATTACTGTCAGACATTGTGAATGATACCAAAATAGCGAACTGTAGCATACCACTTTTTGGGACGCTTTTGTAAGGGTAAGGGTACCTAGCACAACAGTACAGTACCAAAAGGTTGGAGCTAGATTCACTGCAAAACACTGACTTGTTTACAAAGAATCTTGTCCTACAAGTGAAATGACAACACATGAAGCACCATTTTAAAATACATGGACCATCTTAATGCAATTATAATGGGATTTTGGCCAAATTACGATTAAACTTTACTTAATGTAAATGCAATAATTTGATCTAAATAATGATTAAGTTCATAATCACAGTAAGAATAATCGTATTAATATAGGTGGTGTACGCCAATTTTATTCAGAGTATTCAGGCATGTAAACATTATTTCCATTCTGAACAAAGGGCACATGTGTCCGTGAGGGTACAGCCATCTGTGAATGCACTTTCATAGCAATTATCTGCTCCAGTGGTCAGGTGCACGAACAGTAAACTTATCTGGACTCATTCGGTGACCAACAAGTTCACACAGATCTACGAATGATATATGTGACATTCTGAAACTTTCAATCCACTTTGAATCACTGTTAAACACAACTCGCTTCCATTATCTGCTTCCTCATTCACAAACAGCACACAGAACATCGCGCAAACCAACTCAGCTGAAGTGGCATTTCTACGGCACTAAAAAAGCATGGAATACAACCAAACAAAAGTGTTTTGCTTTAGATGGAAATAGATTAAATAGTGGTCAGTAACACATACTCTCAGTCCATCATTTGTGCTGTAAAGTGGGGCACGTAAATAATGGCGGTAAGTAAAATAACCACAATTCTCAGGGAATAAAATGAATAGTGGAAATATAAACAGGATTAAGAGCTTTGCTCCTAAAAGTTATATTGCAATTAAACCCTTACTCTTATTATTGGAAATAATCACATTACTCGTGCACATGTAAATGTTGTCAATGACAGCATGCAGTAATGAACCATGGTAAGCACAAACTCAAACACTGAAATTGCTGACTTGAAAAACACATCAAGTGAACCGGATATGCTTTATGTCCCCCATTGTTGTCTGTTTTGTATGAGAATGTAGTTGCTACTTTCACACAACACTCCTATGATTTACATTTACTTTTGGCAGTAGAAACGCAAGCCTGACCAGGGTTACCCTTACTGAATCATTTATTACAGAGTTGAATGAACCCTAGCTTTGTTTAATTAAGAGGTTGATGTGTGGTCTACATGTTTTAGATATATAATTGTTGTTTTAGATAAATAATTTAGTATAAGAATATATGAAATTATGTTTTTGTATGCATCTTAACATGAAACTTCTTTCTGTATGCTCATCTTGACTAGGGCTTCCCTGGAAGAAGAAATTTCTGTTAATCTCAATGGGACTTCCTGAAAAAATAAAGGAAATAAATATAAAAAGTGTTCTGTACTGTACTATACTGAACCGTACAACATAGGCTCATTCGGAAAACATAGCCCTATATACATTTCTGGAGATCGCAAATTATGTAGCCAGAAGTACGTATGGCTGCATTTCATCTTTAAAACAAATGCTACGGGGCGGTATGTCGCCGTTCCTTTTTGCGCTTACCAGCTGACCGCTTACCTCCATATGGACAGCTTTCCCGCTGTTACCAGTTAGCTTGCCATGTACGTCGGCAGACTTGAGACACAGAGAGGAGTTGACCACGACGATGGGGTTTGAGTCCGGTGAGGAACGGTTCCAGAGAGCAGGTAAGACAAAAACAAAAGTCTAAAAATAAAATAAATAACAGGGTAAGAATGTGGTAAAAATCAGGCGAGGGCTTTTCTTTTTCTGGATTGCCTTTGAAAACTGTAGGCTGGGTTAAGGCAAGTAGGTGGGCGGGTCAATCGGTGCTTTTGAAAACACTATTAGTTGGGTTAAGGCAGCAGGCGCAAATGGCACTCGCAAGAGAAATTTGAGATCTGAAAAAAGCGTACACAGCGGCCTCTGGTGGATTCGCGAAAACAAAAACTGCAAAGAAATTTACCTCCTGGGACGTATTTGGCGCTCTCCAGAAATGTATATAGCGATTTCACGATTTCAGAATGAGCCTGGGTTGGAACTAAGTGGAAATAAGACATCATTTTTTATTCCTTACACCATATCATTTATGAAAAAACCAGCCATCCAGTTACTTCCTCAAGAGTCAAAACCAGTCAGACTTGCTACAATTGTGACACCAGCCAACATCATTAGATAACCTAGACATGAACAGATGAAATTCATCAAGTGTTAAAGACTTTCTGGGAGCAACTGCATTTAGAAAGTGGATCTACTCAGCATTTAGACCATTACAACCCAAACTGATTAGAATGATGCATGTACGGTTGCATCCTGCCAGTGGATCGATGCTTCCGATTGGCTGAGATTGGAATAAACGCTAGTCTAGCAGGAATACCCTTTGTTTAAAGAGGGAAGAAACAGCACTGCAGAATTAAACAGCTTACATCCACATTCCTACACATAAACTGATTCGCACCACAGAACATGCAAGAGAGAGAGAGACAAAACAATACACTGTGTGAGTGAACAGAGAAAACACGCAACAACCTTCACAGCTGAAATCATCAGCGGCACTCATCCAAGCTAATGCAGTGATGCGCAGGACTCATAATCATACACTTCCCTTCAATGAGGAAGGGACGGTAAACACATTTGTGGCCCCCACGCATGCTGGCAGATGGAGAAAGTGGGTGAGCTGGGTCTGAGTGGGTGATGGCCTAAAGACTCAGCACAGAACAGGAAACTGAGGCTGCCCAATGACTAGTCTCTGGTTCATCACTATGCAGCATGTGTGGTACAACATCATTACAGGACAACCAGACACTACCAGATGGACACTTCAGACCACGGCTGTATCCTAAATCAAAATGATGCTCTGTTGTTTCAGTAGCCACTGCCTTACATTGGACAAAAATATTTATGTTGCATAGAAAGTCATATTAGATTGGAACGAGATGAACATGAGGGAATAATGACCTAATTTTACATTTTTTGGCATGTGACGTGTTAAATATTAGGACAGGTCTAAATTCAACATTTGCATATCATATCGTGAATTTTGTGCCTACATATCCTACAATCCTTTGTTGTGTAGATGGTTAGAAGAACAAAAATTGTCATCTAAAAAGCAGTTTGAAAAATGTACAATTTGGAACAGCTGATTGTTACCAAACAAGTTTCCTATTAGAATAAATGAATAAGAAAATTCTGTAACACTTTTGCTTAACAATTCACACTATTAACTACTGGATTATTACCTGCCTATTATTACGACATTAAAGGGATAGTAACCCCAAAATAAAAATTCTGTCATCTTGTTACCTATTCTATACCAGTTTTTTACTATACCAGCGATTTTATTTCTGAGCAAATATATTGAATATAAAAGAAAATATATTGAGGAATGTTGTAACCACTGACTTCAATAATAGAAAATAAAGTACAATGAATCTCAATGGTTACAGGTTTCCAACATTCTTCAAAATATCTTTCTTTGCGTTCAACATAAAAAAAACTATTTGAACAAGGGTGAGTAAATGATGACAGATTTATTGGTTTTCGTGAACTGTCCCTTTACTTATAAAGTATGATCTTATTCTACATCCTTAATCCTACCCAATACCTAAACCCAACTACTACCTTACTAACTATCAATAGGCAGCAAATTAGTAGTTTATTGAGCTAATAGTCTTAGTTAATGGTTTGTTAATAGCATGAACTGCATTAAAATAAAGTGTGACTGAAAATTTTATTTCTGTTCAGCTTATGAGTCTATGTAAGTATTAATAAACATCCTGTTGGTAATTATCACAGTATAAACTCTAAATACAGTATCTTACATCACCATGAAGTGTTTTGTTTTGCAATAACAACCAGCTTAATGTACATTCTCACTTATTATGTATTATATAGCTGCAATAGCTGTAATAATAGGATGCAAAATATTAAGTACAAACAAATTATTAGCTCGCTGAATACAAAGTTGCTAGTGAACCACAAGTACATGGGTACTGAAATGATATGGACCAGTATTTTTGAAGGGGGGGAGGGGGGGTGGGGTTGGGGGTAGTGGAGGTTAAAAAATCATTTCTGTTTGTTATCGTACTATCAAATATAGTTTGCAAAAATTGTCCTGCCAAGATGATGAACACAGCAACATTAAAGTATTTAACATTACTTCAGTTGCCACAGCACAATGAACCACATTGATATATTTTATTAGCTCATAAATTGCAATTCTATGAAGAAAAAGTGTCAATCAAACATATAGCTCTGACTTAAATAACAATGCCAGTGACTCATGACCCACACTATTTTCAGAGGTGTTTATAAACATACAAATGTTGAATGCAATGGCTCACACACCAATAGGCCAATATAAACATGAGCATATTGACAACACAAAAAAGTGCAACAGTCTAACAACTATATATATTTTTTTATAGTGATTTATTCATTTGTTTAATTTAATATTAACCTCACCTAATGAGAGTGGTCAGCACAATGTTTACAGCACAAGTCTATTCTTGGTTTAATTTTGGAGACCACCACCTGGAGATCATCCATGTTCAGTCGCCTGTATTTATTTTTTTATGTATTTGAGTGCCATAAAGGTGTCAGAAAGTTTAGGCTGGTGCTGAAAATCAATCTGTTGCAAATGACGTTATTGCTGTGGGGATAATCTAATGTAAAAACCCCAGAAGTCCCAATCCAATGGAAAAAAGAAAATTGAAAACTGATGGCTTTTTATTTGCATGTTGTATTTTTAATGTAACTATTTTTATCTTCTGTAGGTTATGGATAAAATATAGTAATTTTACTAGTTTATTAAAATTGATTTGATTTTTGGAAATCACCCAGCAACCCCCTCTCATTGTCCCGCAACCCCCACTTTGGGAACCACTGATCTCAATAAGCCTGTGTTTTCAGATAATTTTCAAAATCTTTGGAACATTTTCACTTTAACAACCTTTTTGTGCAATAGAAAAGTTCCATGGATGTTAAAGGTTCTTCATATAACCACCAACGCCAACAAAGAACCCTTATCTTTGATCTTCAATCTGTTAGCTCATTTGAATTTGTTTAATACTATTAGACATGACCGCATGGTACCTTGGAAGGCAGACTGAAGCAGATTTCTTACAAGGTGTCTTCATTCAAAAACACAGTCTGTTAATGCACATGACTTTCTGGGCAAAAAAACAGCGAAGCAGCTTCCTTCACTTCTGGAAGCAGCCCAGACGTCTGAAACCAAATGGAATTAAATTGGCTACATACGTGACCTTGCCATGAAATCCAAAGGACTGTGGGTAGATATACCCGTAATCAGTGTTTTTATAGCTTACAGTAGGCTCACATTATAATTATTGGACTTCTCATACTAAAATGATATTAGCTTACATATAGTCAAGATGAAACCATCAAAAATAATTACTCTCTGACTCTAGGTTATGGCACTTACAGTTGGAAAAAATGTAAAAAATAAAAAGGTTCTCAGTACTTCTAGATGGTCCATCAAATGAGAATATGGAGTAAACAGGAAAGAACTGTCTTGCAGAAAGAAAAATAAAGTACCACAATTAGCTATGACATAGATTTTTTTACCACCCTATTGTAGCTTCCTCTTGAACCATGAAAATCCAGGACCAAAAGCAAATGCATTTTGTAGTGCAACATGGGAATGGAAAGAAAAAGGGGTGCGGGATGAGGGGGTGGAAAGATGAGGTAATTGAGAGAAAGCGTGTAAACAAACATAGAGAGTGAGGATGGAGGGTGAAAATTAATTTCACATCTAGGTCCACCGAGCTGTCGATAGTGATCAAAGCCTGCTGGGTGAGATGGTGCATTGGGGGTTTCAGCTATAGTGCAGTGGAGGTTGGATGTGGTCTGACTTCTCTCAATTGTTCCAAAGGGGTTGTTCGCTTAAAACTTTTATTTATACATCCCGTGTTAAAGGAAAATATTTAAACTGTTAAAACAACATTTGACATTCAAAATAGATATTGTTTTAGTCATATTGGTTTATTCTTTCTGTTTAGTCATGTAGGTTTGGATAGAATGTTACTTTTAGGTGAACTGTCCCTTTAAGACTTCATAAAGGGAAAGTTCGCCTAAAATGAAAATTATTTCATTATTTTCTGACCCTTCACTTGTTTCAGACCTTTTTAAGTTCCTTTCTTCTGTTCAACACAAAACATTTTTTTTTTTTTTTTTTAAGCTGGAAACCTGTAACCATTGACTTTCATAATATACTGTATGTTTTGCTACTATGGAAGTCAATGGTTACAGGTTTTCAGCTTTCTTCAAAATATATATTTTTTTTAATTAAAACTTTTTGGGTGAACTATCACTTCAACCTTTTATCTGGTGAAGAACCATATAAAGTAACTCCATTGACATTGATTACAACTTCTTTTGATATCACTTTATTTTGATGGTCCCTATTGCACATTTAGGTAACTAGAAGTTACATTGCAACTACTGTACATCCCAACTAATTATCATTAGAGTATATGTAGACTGTTAGGTTGGGATTATTGTTAGGGTTAGTGTCAGTTGTTGACGTACTTGCAAAGTTTCTTATAGTCAGTTAATTGTCTGTTGGTTGAGCATTGTCAGCAGATATTAACCAGACAGTCTACTAATACCCTACTGAGAATTAGTTGGCATGTAGTTGCAATGTAAATTACATTTAAGAGCACGTGTTAACAGGACCCTCAAAGTAAAGTGATACCAATTTTGGATCTCACAAAAGTTCAAATGTCTTGTTAATAACCCCCAATAACCCTCCAGGAGTTTTGCAAAAAGTATTTCAATGAGTGTCCTATAAAGAGTTAAAAGCAAGTGAATAATTTGTGTGCCTTTAACGGTACTAAACATAACTGCTGGCTATTAAATTATATTGGTATTTAACTATGGTACACCTTTCTCAGAAGAGTAGAAAAAAATGTTTGATATAATTCTCATTAGTTTTACTTTCTTGTTAGTTACACTTCATGTAAACAGACAGGTTTGATTACATGAACAACCATCAAGTATGATAACAAGCAGACAGACAGACAGACAGACAGACAGACAGACAACATGAATTCACCTAGCTTGATCTGCAAGCTTACCTGATGATGACGTACATGACCAAGCAGTTTCCCACCAGCCCCACCACGCAGACGATCATGTAGACCACAGCTATAGTGATCTTAAAGCCTTTGGGGAAGAAGCTGTCACTCCCATTGAAGGTGCTGAAGTTGTTCTGGAACAGGGACTCATTGTACAGATGGAAGTGTCTGTGGTCAGTAAAGCCGATGGAATCATTTGGGAACTCCATGAGTATAGCTACAAAAACAACAACAACAACAGCAAGCCAAAAATGCTGAGTGAAGCATATCCTCCATGCTGTCTAAGTCACATGAAAACAAGCATGAGGAGACTGTTCTCCTCTGTTCTCGATTCTGCTTACTTAATCAGTATAATAACTCACCCAGACATTAAGAAACTACTGACAATATGCAGCAGTGCAAAAGATTAAGAAACCACTTCAAAATTCTCAATTTCTCTGGATTTCATTGGAGATGGGTTTGAGTAAAAAAATTATGTTTGTTTTATCCTGTAAAAGACAAATTTCAAATAAAAATACAGTCATGTTTTGGTCAGATTAATAAATGTTCATTTGTCATGATTGAAAAAACATATTAAGTAAATATATCATAAAAATTTAAATAAATGCATGACATTTTAGTTAAATATAAATCATAAATCTAAAGAAACAGAGCATTTCCAAGTGGTCTCTAAATTGTATAATCAGAATATCTTTGAAGAAAAACAAGGTTAAATTTCTGAATTAAAATAAAATGTTGTATGTCTTATGATAAAAAAAAATTCTTCTCTCGATGGCTAATCCAGTTTGCTTCGTAATCTTAATATTTAACTGTATTAATGTCAATTGAGTAGTCTAATAAACCTGTCATTGTATATTATGAATATTGTTGGCTCTTTGACATTGCCTTTGTTCCTATTTTATAATCAGTTTGGAGAAAAGCACCAACTATACAAAAAGTAAATGTAAAAAATATATATATATATGCAGTTTTAAAACCTCGTTAATACTAAAAAACTTTAAATCAAAGTCAGCCTAGTTCAACCAATAGCAGGCAGCCATTTTGTGGTCATGTGAGATGACAACAATACACTATCACAACTTTTATGAAAATAAAGATTGTGACCATATTAAACAAAATGCATTGTTAGTTCAAATGAAGTTATCCCAAAGATAAACTTCTTGAAATTCATGACTCTTTTTTTCTTTTTACACCGAAAGCATGATTTAAAAAAAATACATTTACTTAGTGAAAACAAACATGAACACAAATATGACATTATTTTATTTCGGTCAACATTATTCGTCATTGACCCACGTTGATTTCGTTACAGTTGATGAGGTAGAGGTGATACGCGAGGCGCATAGCAAACCGTCTACTCTACTGTCAACAGTTTGCGCATGAAATACATCACACAGTTTGGCTTCACAGAAAAACAACCTGTACATGCGAAATTCCCGGTAACCTCCACACCGGACCGGACAAAAGTAGGCAACCGTTTGTATCACATCGCTTCAGGATGGTTCAAACATACATACCGCTGTTTGAAGAAATCCCGGCTGATCGCTTATTCGTCCGGCTCTGAGAAATTCTTCGGTCCGCTATTCTTTCTGTTTCGAGCAGCCTGTTTCCAACAGCACACAGATATTCACATTACTGTGTATCTCAGGCAAAAGAGAAACATGTTTTGGGGTTTTTTTTTGGTAACTGAGAGAGCGCAGTGGGAGGGGGAGGTGCGTTGAAGCACTTGCTTGTTGTTTGCGAATCTTCAGCAGCGACTTACATCTCCACTAGGTTTCCTCCAGTCTCTCTCTCTCTCGCTCTTTCTCTCTCTCTCTCTCTCTTTCTCTCGCTCTCCTGGCACGCGCTATAACCCGAACGCTGATTACGCAGGGTGGCGCGCGCATGCAGGTGTCAGAGGCAAGCGCGCGCGCTCGTCGGAACAGGTGTCTGTGGTGGAGAGCCAATGTAACTATGTTTTACTGTAAGGTGACCATTAAATATGTGTAAATCCTACATATAAATTTTAGTCCAAAAATGATTTATATATGCATTTAAAATTGATGTTCTCAACATTGTATGTTATACTCTAAACCTAATATAAAGATTAAGAATATTAATTCATTCATTTTCTTTTCGGCTTAGTCCCTTTATTAATCTGGGGTCGCCACAGCGGAATAAACCGCCAACTTATCCAGCATATGTTTTACGCAGCGGATGCCCTTCCAGCTGCAACCCATCACTGGGAAACATCCATACACTCTCATTCACACACATACACTATGGACAAATTAGCTTACCCAATACACCTATACCGCATGTCTTTGGACTTGTGGGGGAAACCGGAGCACCCAGAGGAAACCCACACGAACACGGGGAGAACATGCAAACTCCACACAGAAATACCAACTGATCCAACCAAGGCTCGAACCAGCGACCTTCTTGCTGTGAGGCGATTGTGCTACCCACTGCGCCACCGTGACGCCCCTAGATTATGAATAATAAGATTCTAAATATGATTATTGCAAAAATATTTTTAAATTATATCAGCATATCAATTAATAGATAAAATTACCTAAAAAAGTAATTTAAGATATTTTTTAGCTAACATTTTACCCATTTTACCCTACAATTGTATATGGGTAAATTACTGTAAATTATAAACACTACAAAAATACAAAATCTTTAAAATATGAAAATAGAATTTTTACAATATTAACAATAAAAATAAAAAACATATATACTGTATTTCATGTTTACTGTATTTATTTTTGTAATATGTTTTACTCCTGTTTTTCTTTGTATCACTTGTTTGCATGTCAGCACATTTCACTGTAACGACTTAATTTTAATGCAAAATACATGTTAAGCTCTGTTACAAGCATCCTATCATTCTGGCAATCACAACTGCCTTTTTTCTAACCATAAATTTGATTTTGAGTTTAGAAGTAGTGAAAATATTGTTGGAAATGCAAAAGATGAGTTAAATGAGGAACATGAACCAGTGGCAGCATATATATTCATGAATGCATATTCAAAAGCATTACAATTTTAAATCTTAGGTAATGTGTCAGTGTTATGCATCATGTTTCACTTTTACAAGGCATACACTTGAAATTAAATGTGCCTCTGAGCTCAAGCTCATATATTCAAGCATCCTTTGTCACAACTGCAACAGATTTCATGGATAAGTCATTAATGTCGTCTGAATTATTTGCAGGATGCGTCTACATTCTGCATGCAGATTTGTTTCCTCAGCCGTGTGACAGAATTTTAAAGTGCACAAATGCTTTCTCAGCTGAATGTCAGTATATGTGCTGCTTTTAAATGTTTCAGCACTCAGTCTTGAATGCGAGTAGATGTAGGAGTGTTGGCTACAGGGGGAGCTCATGTTCAGGTATCAACGCACCAGCAATAAATCACAGTGTTGTTACTTTGACAGCATGTCGCACTCATCAGTCACAAAAGCCTTGGTTAATTCTTCTTTATATATAAATACATGCCTAAAAGAACTATGTGTTGTAAGCTAGGAGTACTTGGTGCATTAATTTCTCCATGAATTTTTTGCACTCCTAAGCAGTTTCTTGCACTTTGGGCTAAGTTGAGTTAAAGGAATATGCAAAGTGTTATATATTAATAGAGATGCATGGTTTGGAGAGCAGTGAAATGTCACGGTTTGGCTTTTTTCCTGCAGTGCTGCTGGAAACCTGTTTACTGTGAGTGTCAGGCTGGTCACTGTCCTTGGTGCTGAAATTAAGAAAAGATAAACAGACAAGCTCTGAATTCTTCACAGAACATCAGGCAAAACGCTGAAGGGATAAAAACAGAACTGCAGACCACAGTATAGGGCAGACCAGGGCAAACTGTTACACAGGACTAAGAAAATCTAAGGTTTAATCTAGCAGTGGATTTGTATGCATGTATAGCTTGACACCTGTCTACTTTTGGAAATACTTTACATTAAGGTTCATTCATTCATTTTCTTTTCGGCTTAGTCCCTTTATTAATCTGGGGTCGCCACAGCGGAATGAACCGCCAACTTATCCAGCATATGTTTTACGCAGCGGATGCCCTTCCAGCTGCAACCCATCACTGGGAAATACATTCATTCATTCATTTTCTTTTCGGCTTAGTCCCTTTATTAATCTGGGGTCGCCACAGCGGGATGAACCGCCAACTTATCCAGCATATGTTTTACGCAGCGGATGCCCTTCCAGCTGCAACCCATCACTGGGAAATACATTAAGGTTATATTTGTTAATTAATGCACAAACACTTGGTTATTATAGAATTTTGAATAAATTTATTTATTATAGAATAAATAGCAACAGGTAGTCAATAGTCAACAGTAATTACAGGTTTCCAGCTTTTTTCAAAATATATTTTTTTCTGTTCAACAGAAGAAAGAAAGACAATCAGGTCTGAAACAAATAAAGGGTGAGAAAATTATGACAGAATTTTCATTTTTGAGTGAACTATCCCTTTAAGCTTGTGCAAACAACTCCAGCAGCTGTACTGTACTCCATCAGCAATACTACATTGTTTGAATCTCAGCTGATTAAAGCTGTTAGATGTGAAATATTCCGATTTGCTTTTACAAGCCAAGAAATTAGCAGCATGTTCTGCTTGGATTCTTACATGTAGCAAATCTGTTTGCATTAGAAATTTCACTCTAAGAAGAATAATGTGAATATGTTGCGGCATACAAATGCTAATCAAATCCTCGCCCCGCAGCGTTGTAAAAAGCTGGCAGGAATTAAGGAATTAAAATATAACCATTAATGTTATATTTGTTAATTAATGCACAAACACTTGGTTATTATAACATTTAGAATAATGTTTAATGTAAATGTTAGCATAAGCCATGACATTATAATTTTTCAAAATTTTATTGTAAAGCAAATGTTTTTTTAGCACCCTGAGATTATTTTTTTTGTGAAAACAATAAGATGGATTTACATTATAATGCTTATTGCATAGTACTTGTTTATTACAATTGCTTATTACTTTTCACATTAGTAAATAATTACACATCACATTTCATTAGCTTCTCCAAGGAAAACAGTTTCTAGCAAGTGGCAGCTTCAAAGTAGATAATTAAGGGGCAAGAGATATTTATGAAAAATGAAACTGTTTAAAAACCTTATCTGTTGTTTTACTGATGATTAAACACAGTGTACAACAAAAATATGGCAAGTACAGTAGATGAACACAGCAACATTATTGTGCTATATGAATATTTTAATATTGAAGCCTTGTATAATCAAGCAAGATGGCAGCAGCTGCATTTGTGTTTTGAATTTTGTATAAGTAAACCCATATAAGTATGTTGTTTACCTTTGTCATTGACAATAGTTAATTCCAAAAATAACACATTAGAATGTTGCAGCTGACCAATGAGTATCAAGTATTCCAGAGAGCCATGTAAAACCATTAGCTAACTACATTAGCTAGCATTAACCAACAATAAAAAAACAGGTTCATGAAAAATGTGTGCCTATGGCAAAATTTTTCACCAAAATTACATTTTGTTCTTTCCTCTGTGTATCACAGCAGTTTTAATATCATATGTCTAATGAGAGACAAAAAAGCATCTTAGGATTTGCTCCGAAACAGACCAATGTGACTGTGTATCACAACTGTTAGGAAATCAAATACCTTAGATAAATGGTGCTAAAATGTACATGTTTTATGGCGATTAGAATAAAATCCACCTATACAGTACGAACATGCCATTTTGTATTGTTTTTACCTGGGTTTAAACTCTTCTGTTGAACAACTTTTCATGAAACTACCAGAATGCTTCACAAGAGAACTACTGACCAAGTTTACCACTTTAAAAAAATGTATACATTTGAAAATATACAATGCAAACAATAAAATGCATTAGATGCATTGCATATGGTTACTGAGCTGATAACATGTACCTATAACTAGCGGCAGCTCATCAGAGGATGCAAGGAAATCAAATTTTGAGGTGAAAAAGTATGAAAATGTAATTTAATGTCTCAAAATGTGCATTTCTAATTTGTAATTTCACTATATGACTACTGAAAAGAGCCACAGTTGCTCCTCCCCTATGTGTTAAATTGCTGATGTAATTACAGTAGTTTGGAGAGTTGTGCTACGTTGAACCTGAGGGGACAGAGGGGAAAACTAGGGGGTCAAAGCTGACAGAGACTTTTGCTTCCATTCGTTAAAAAAGATCAATCACTTTGAGTATTTCAATTTCAGCAGTTTATACAGTATCAGTCATCATAGAAACGTAAATTATGTGACATTGGTTCAAACTGCTACTGTTGATAAGGTACCAGCTACCTTATGGAGAATATAAATATCTCTGTTGTCCATAATTGAGGTAGTTTGTACATTGTTAACAATGTAACCAAGCAATTAGTCAAACAGCAGCTATTAAAAATGAAGAAAGCCTTTATGCCTAAGTTGGATAGAGGCAACAGAATCAACTTGTTTTTGCTTGGTTTTTACATCAATTATTTTGCTTGTTTTAAGGAAAAACTCATTCAAAGTTTTGACATTATTTTTGAAAACAAAACAATATTTTATCTTGTCTAAAAAATTACTTTGTGATTTACATTTTTTAAATTTGGATAACTCAGATAAAAAAAAACTGCAGTTTAAATAAGTTTACAAACCTATTTTAACACAGAGATTGAAAAGAGCAGAATGATGGATTTTTGTTATTGGCTGGTTGGGTGAAAATGATGGCACAGATAATCAAAATCGTTTAATTGAGGATGGCATATTCAGAGCCTATGACACATAACCATCATTTTCATTGCTGTGGTGGGAATTATTTTACATTTTAGAATGTTATTTGCTAAAATACTTAAACTTAGCGAGGTTTTACAAAACACAAACAAACAAACAAACAAAAATAAATAAATAAATGTGTGAATATGTACATACAAGGTTTGACAACTAACTCTACTATAGTAACCTGTAACCATCGACTTCCATATACGTATGACAAACAAATACTATGGAAGTCAACAGGTAGTCAATAGTCAGTAATTACAGGTTTCCAGCTTTTTTCAAAATAATTTTTTTTTTCTGTTCAACAGAAGAAAGAAAGACAATCAGGTCTGAAACAAATAAAGGGTGAAAAAAATTATGACAGAATTTTCTTTTTTGAGTGAACTATCCCTTTAAGCTTGCGCAAACAGCTCAAACTGTATTCCAGCAGCAATACTACACACGTTATTTGAATCTCAGCTGATTAAAGCTGTTAGATGTGAAATATCCCGATTTGCTTTTACAGGCCAGGAAATTAGCAGCATGTTCTGCTTGGATTCATATCGTCTTATATGTAGCGAATCTGTTTGCATTAGAAATGTCACTCTGAGAAGAATAATGTGAATATGTTGCGGCATACAAATGCTAATCAAATCCTCGCCCTGCAGTGTTGTAAAAAGCTGGCAGGATCAGACGGATGCTGATGTAATCTCTGATGTCATGTACTATTACATATCAGCTTTTCCCTCTCTTATGTACACATCTGAATCATGCTCAGTAAATGCGGTAAAGATTCAGCTAATAGGTTTCAGATACGCTGTATGTACTTTTTCAGCTTTTACAACATCCCAATCAATAAATTAATTTATATCTCATATCCAGCTGTTCTCTGGCTCAGGGTTCTTTATTATTTAGCAACCACATTTCCTATTATTATTATTATTATTATTATTATTATTATATTTTTTACATGGGCAGTGTGGGGTGAACAAAAGGTGATGGAGCAGAAATGAGAAATAGAGAGCAAAGCTGTGGGGGAAGGATGACTGATAACAGTAATGGCTGCAGGCGACATGCTGACAACAGAAAATGACCAATAATGGATGAGAAGAAACGGCGCAGGTTTAAGTGCTATAACATAGTGTTAAAACAGGGTGCAAAGACACTGAAAAATGGAAGAAGAAGGGAAAACAACTAGGGGTTGCCGAGAGAGTAATGGTGCACAGATTCAATACCTCATTCAAACGACTCAAAGGCTTTGAAATTGCAGAAGGAAAAGCGTTTTTCAGAGATGTGTCACTGCATTCTTGGTTACCGCTATTATAAAGACGCGAGCGTGCTCTGGGGAGTTTGGAGGAGGAATTGTTTGCTCTTTTTCTTCAGCAAGTCTTAAAGTCAACATGAAACATGATGTGATGATACATGTGATGTGTTTAAGTGAAAGAGCGCTATTGATGTGATTGTGAAAAAATAAAAAGCTTTAAAAAAGAATGTTTACCTCACACAGAAAGAAATCGGATACACATATTTTAAAATACTGGCTAACAGCGGTAAGCTGTTAATTATTTTAGACCAATACTAAGAAAATTATATATATATATGAGCAATATTACATAAGTAGCAGTAGCAGGGTACAATATCGCATGAGTAGCAGGCGTGCGTTGAGTGTCCCACCAGTGACGGTATACAGCCACATC
Source organism: Danio jaintianensis (assembly GCA_903798115.1). Classification (NCBI taxonomy): domain Eukaryota; kingdom Metazoa; phylum Chordata; class Actinopteri; order Cypriniformes; family Danionidae; genus Danio; species Danio jaintianensis. Next base: position 6,582,551 of record CAIGQV010019951.1, on the reverse strand, counting down.
GCACTGCTACAACAGTTCGATGACATAATTGTGTATATAAAAAAAAAAAAAAAAACACGGAGAGTCTAAAAACCCTTTTGTAAGAGGAACTACTTTCTTCTGCCATTCACATCTGCAGCTGACCGTCAGAACAGCAGAAGCCGTTATTAATTCACTAACGTCACTTTAGAGCTAGTATTTGAATGATTCTCTACCGTACTGTCTAAAGTGATGACAAAACAGGTGATTTTGCTGACATTTTAAGATTATAAGGCTGAACGGCATGAAATGCCATCAGTCTACAGAGATATCTCCCAGTATTTCTCTGATGCAATCAGGAGATCACAATAATTAACCCCTAAAAGCGCAATCACTACCAGATTGCTGTTGTGTTTGCAATAAGTAAAAACGCTAAACACATGCGGGCATTTCTTCTTTCTTTCTGTTTACTGAGTAACGAAAACAGGAGACTCATTAGAAACAGATGGCCAACCAAAAAGTAACTCAGGGTTATACAAAGAGTGGCCAACACAAAATACACACATTCCTGATATGCGGGTCCCATCTCACACTTATTACACTACAATTATATGGTATAAATACAGCATTAAACATACAAAAGAGAGAGATCGACTTAGAATATCACTGTTTAATAATGATTTGATCAGCTGTAGAAATTACGCTGTTTTATCTTCTAAGGGCTTATTATGCGTTCTCTGTCGCCATCTTGTGGATGGACAACATCTTTGCTCTGCTCAATGACAGGCTAATGGCCGCTGATGCGCTGTCTCTCAGAAGTTATAAATATTTAAAAATAGGCACTATCCTTATAAATAAACTGCATAGTTGCAATCTAAACAACTACATTCTCGACTAAAAAAAGCCTCAAAAGTGCTGTTATTTGCAGAATATCGCATGGCTATCAGCCAGTCAGATTCAAGAACCAGACAGAATTGTTGTATAAATATATATATGTTACGATAATATATAAATATATACATTTTTTATTGTTTTTTTTTTATTTAAGAAGTATAACAAAATACAACAAGAACTATTTCCATGGCAATATTTAACATGTATTTAATTTAAATTAGGAAAAAATGTCTTGCTTTTAACATATGCAATATATTCCAAATTACATACAACAAAAATACAAAAAGGAGGCAATAGCATACAGGCAATAGCAAGTAATAGCATTTTAATAAAAACAAATTGGCTACATAGAACTGAAGAAACTGAGGGACCTAAATACAAATGGAGCAATCAGGGAGAAACAGAACACATGAGTTCTAATTAACATCCAAGGAGACTAATAAAGGAACTAATGAGTAGACACGGAAACACATTTTTTGTGCAAAAAAGAAACAAAACCGAGCGGGAATGACATAAATCCTATTTTTCAAGTTACCTTACAAAACATTTTCTCAGTGAATATACAGCAGGGCACGACACAAATCCTCTGGTTTCCATTTCACAATGCTCCGAGATTATGATCTTAATAATAATAATAATACAAGGATGTGGTGTTATTACATTTTAATGAAAGCAAAAGTAATGTTAGCAAAAGTAAAATGGCATTAAAGAGTCTTAGACCACTATTCCCCAAATCCTTCATTACAATAAAGTGGTTTATAACTGAAGGATGTGCTCTGGAATGGAGATGTGGGTGTTTGGGTCAGCATTTTCAGGTTATTAGTGGAAATAAGAGGTGGGATGGTGTTGTGGACAGCCTATGGAGACAAAACATGAGTAATAACTAGTGAAATGATGACTCTGGAATAGAGATGCAGCATTATCTCCTCCAATCTTAGAGGTCCCTTGAAATGCAAAGCTTTAATGTGTGACGCAATGCAATGGGCATATCAAATAGCTCTTCCCCTTTTTAAAATAGCCAATAGCATATCCCAGCTCTGCCATTCAGAGTCATTGAGCCCAAGCGTATAGACTTATGACAGCCACAATCTATAATAGCCATGCTGAGTGCGTCAGTTGTTTCTCCGCATTGAAAGGATTACAATAAATGAGGAAGAGTTCAGATCAACACTGTAGCTTTTGGTTATTATTTTGTTAGATTTGAACATTTTAAGCCATAGAGTGAATGCTCAGTCACACATGAACAAGTGATCAATTTCTGCTGGAGATTTAGTATTTTGTGACCCTTCAGACAGAAGTATGAGGTGACATTATAAAAATCAATTATACATAATGGCTGAAGCTAAAAAGGATAGTTTTGAATTCTTTTAAATGTGAATGTTGTCACTGCATTGGAGTATGTTAGCTTTTAGAAAACCTTAAATTTACTTTGTTGAGTGGACGCAGTAGGTACCCTAAATGCCATACCAAAGCCTAGAATACACAAGTTGTGTCACCCGTATAGTTTTGAATAAAGAAAAATGCAACTGTGACTATGGATGCTTCTAGTAAAGAAGCCAATCATCAATTACAACTATAGGCTGACTGGGTCAAGTACTATAGTACTGTACTATAGGTTGACTGTGACTGTGTCAGAACCCTGTGCCATACTAAAGCCTGGAATACACAAGATATGTCACCAGTATAATTTTAAATGGGAAAAAATGCAACAGTCAATACGGATGCTATAGGGAAGTAGCCCTGTCTTCTAGTAAAGGAGCCAATCATCAATCTCTATAGACTGATGACTCTCTGGGGCACTGTCCAGCCATGTCCTTTACATTTCTTCAGATTCATTGTTATATATCTACATAAATCTTTAATTATCTACTTTTAAATAAACCAACTAAACTTTCAAACAAATGTTATCTGGTTTTGTAATCTGTATGAAACCAATGCGAGGTACAGTCTTTCCCATCTGACATCATTATTTTAAATAAATTCCTGTTTCTGCCATTCAAATGCAAATAAACAAAGAGATCATAAAGAACTTGTAAACAAAGAGATCAATGTCATTTTAGGAGGAGATTTGCTGTCAGGAATAATTTGGATATTACCCCAGAAAACCATTAGAGGATGATATTCTGTAGCATGTAATTTATAGATGTTTATGGTAGTTACATATTTTGATTGACAGGATCCCGTCTGATCACGTCCTCCAGAAATAGCCATAAACGAGATCAGTGTCGTGAATTAGTTCCAATTGGGTAGGCATGTGCATTAGCTCAGGCTATCTAAAAATGCATTTTTTGCCATGATTTCAATGTTCCAAAACAAAATTAATGAGAGTTGTTACATTTCATTGGTGATTCCAAATATGACATTTAACCCAAAGCTTGGCAAACAAGTTAGAAGAATTTGATGTTTCCCGATTCAAAGCAATTGGAGCTGTACTTACATTTCAAAGATGTCCGCCAAGTGAAATTAAAGACTTGCCTTAACGTGACTTGCACTTCCCCAAAAACTACACATAACATGACAGTGCACAGTATACATGAAACACATAAATGATGATACAGAAAGGAAAATCTGTGATTAGCTGGCTTGGTAGCATCATTAGCATTATAGCTAGAGTGGAAACTCAAAACACTGGTGAAAGAACTCAACAGCGGAACATAGATCCCCATCGTCAAATAGTGTTTTTAAATTTTTAAAGCAGAGCAATGCAATAGCATCAGATATAATCACAGACTACATCATTATAGCTATGGTGTTCACCCAAGTGACCCAAAGCAGAAGCGCAGTAAAATATTGGCCTTCAGTATTAACATATTGATATTAACACCCAAACATTCTTTTCGATTTCAGGTGGACTTTAAAGAAATAGAAATGCTTCATCTAAACCTTCTAGGAACCTATTCATTCTAGTTTAATGACAATGCATTTGATGAAATCTCATAACAACAGCTAAACAATCTCTTTAGTCTATTCAGATCTATGAACTGATGCAGTTTCAGGATTCACTTCATGGATGACTGCCTAATTAACAAAGCCTTTCGATCTCTTTTATCTCATTTATTCAGCAAGCGCTGACAGATTATGCTACTGATAGGAGAATAATTGCAGGCTCAGATGCAGAAATCATAATATATGCTTATTTTTCTTTCACATGCAGATGAAAATGGCGCTTATCTTTAGTAATGCTGTTTGTTCCTCGAGAGTACTGGAAAGACACAAAAGGAGAAAACAATTTTTTTTTAGATGCTCTGGTCAATTTAATTTGTTGATTTTAATTAGCATGTGCATTTCTAAATGATGCTTACTAAGCTTCTGAACTATGGTACACTAAATTTAATTTCTGACTTAAATAAATAAATAAATAAATAAATAAATAAATAAATAAATAAATAAATAAATAAATAAATAAATA
>CAIGQV010019951.1:6561294-6578280 GCA_903798115.1 Danio jaintianensis | reverse complement strand
ATAAATAAATAAATAAATAAATAAATAAATAAATAAATAAATAAATATGAGTTGACATTTACAATTCCACGAACATGTCTCACAATTCTGAATTTATATCTAATGGTTCAGACTATATTGACAGCAGTTGGAAGATTTGTACTACCCTCAGAATTTTGAGATAAAACTGACAATTGTGAAAAATAAACTTGGAATTTAGAGAAGTAAATTCAGAACTGTGAGAGAGTCACAAGCCTTGTTTTATTCTAAGGAGAATACAAGCTTTCATTAAAAAAGACAACATTTTCTCTATAAAAACCTTTGCCATTAAAACTGTGTCCACATATATGGGGTCTAGGCATAAATGAGCACAATACTGTATGCATGTCAAGGCAAGCATTCAGCCATTTTGACACCTGTCTTTCAACTTCATTGTCATACATGAATTTCCCAGCAGTCTACAGGTTTTTGACTATGTATATCTATATATCTATCTATATATGTCCAACAAAAGCCGCTAACAATGTTCAAGAAAGTGTTACATCCTGAGTTAAACCCCACAGACATATAACTGACACATACAGTAAAGCCTATTGATCAAAGCCAAGAGTATATGAAGAATGTCATAGAAAAACGAGGAGAATGGATCTGTTTGACACTGATTGAGGAAGACAGAGGGAGTCAGACTGTATTTCCTCGAACTGCCCATTAAAGTCCGCAGTTCAGAGAAAGCCAGCATGGGATCAAATCCATTTAAATTCAATTACACGTAACAGACAAAAGAAGTGGAAGTACAGAGAGACTGAAAAGATTGAGAGAGACAAATCATTACAAGTCTATTACCACTGTTTCCTCACAAATTATGTGCTTATTGATTTTTTACCTTCGTTTAAGGTTCTACAGCACCTTTCTTGCAGAACGATGTTGTATTGGATATCAGACAAGAAAGCAAATGAGCAGTTTCTCTAAATAATTAATATTCAGAAATTCATTTTAAAAAAGCTGAGAAAGATTGAGGAAATTAACTAAATGAATAACTTCTAAATAATTATAACTAAACAAAGTTGGACTGTGGTATCATAATGTAAGATCTTCATTAAACTATTTAATTGTGCCCAGTAAATATGTCAAGTAATGTATGTGGGCTGAAGTGACATTCATCATCATATAGTACATTTTCAAATGTTATAGTGCAGTGGTTCTCAAACTGTGGTACACGGGCTTTCTTCTAGTGATACGCGGAAGAATTGCGTGGGATAACAAAGAGACTGATGTGATCAAACAGCATTGGCTGTTCCCTGAAGCGTACGATTACACCGGTGTGCTTAGAATGTTTACTTTAGTGATACGCGCTAGAGAAGCCCTTCTGAAGACCAGTCCTGTTGTATTGGCATTTCAGTTACTGCAAACACAGGAATTTCCCCATGCTGCATCATTGGTAAAATAATTATTACAAATGTGTTAAAATGTGTCATAGTTGTGTAAAATAATGCATGTTTTCGATATATAAAGTTAATTGTTTTGTAAAGCAGCGTGGCTTTCAGTTTAGTTTGTTACCTCAGATTTAAGCTAATTAATTTGGATGTGATTCAAATGGCGCGAGACAGAACATAGACTCAAGCAACTTTGCCATGCTTTGAAGTAGAATATAATTAAAGTTAGTTTCCGTGTGCACAGACGGAGGGACCGCGAACTGCACCCGAGTCTGTTTGAAAACAGTGGTCATTGCACGGTTAAAGCGAACTTCACGGTTCACTTAAGATCAAATCACGAAAATACCGCACGTATGAATTGGTCAAGCACTGTATATATGCATTTAATCACTCGCTTTTCTGACACTCACCTACTGTAAACGACGTGCAGCAGATCTAATTTCTAATTTGAATATGTAATTCCAAATCGTATATTTAAAATACAAGTTAATGTTTAGATTTCAAAGATATACAAATATGTCATATATGTACATGCAACTTATATTTCAAAATGTATAAAAAAAAAAATGTATATATATATATGTATGACATATAGCCTATATTTAATAGGTCCAAATTACATTTCCAGGTTTTGATGAATAGGCTACTATACATTAATACTTTACAAGTACAGCAGATTTCTTTTTACTTTTTAAGAACAGTGCCATTTTTAATTAACTTTTAAAGGCACATTTTAATTTAAACGGTGAAGCTTTTTTTTGTTTTGTTTTTGTCTGCAAGTACAATAATGTTCAAACTATTTATAATGTTTAAAGTGGCTGACAATAATACATATTCTTAATAATAGTAATTAGCAGTGCTGTAGCTGCTGAATTAGGCCTACTATGCTACTGTATTTCAATACTGGTCATTATGGTGGTACTTGGAAAGACTATTTTTTTCTGAGGTGATACTTGGTGAAAAAGTTTGAGAACCACTGTTATAGTGAGTATTGAGAACTGAAAACAATTCTTTGTTTTTACTTTACTTCTGTATAAAGTTTAAAGTGTTGTTAGACCTCAGTTGGTGTATATATTTTTCAGAGCTGCCTTGTCAGAATTGTAAATATGAGTTTCTTAGTTTAAGATTCTACACAAACAGCCTCTGAAATCATATTTACAGAGAAACTTGGAGATATTTTTTGATACCTGAGTTTCAAGGTTAAGAATTTCTTATTTATTCATTACTTTATTTCTCACTCCTTTAAGCAGTGCAAAGTTGGATAAATGTACATACCATGGTATAAATTATAAAGCATGACCTATATCTAGGTCTAATTATAAATTAATTTTGTGATCGTTAAATAATTCATTTCTGTCGGCGCCAATGGTGTAGTGGTTAGTGCGTCGACACTTGCACTCCGGTGCTCACGGCGACCCGAGTTCGATTCCCGCCGCGAGGTCCTATGCCTTTTAAAAAATAATTAAAAAAAAAATAATAATAATTTATTTCTGTTCTGTCACTTGCCATATGTGATGCATTGAACATTGTTTTTTTGTGATTTCCATTTATTGATTTACTGTATTCAGTGTTTCATCCTTATTTAAGATATATAGGTAAAAACATAAAATAAAATCAGTTGACCATTGTTAACAGACTTTTGCTACAATTGATAAAAATCAAATCTGGAAATTTTAGATGTAACCAGTTACTAAAACAATCTGGTTGGTTCTCCACAGACGTGAATGGGACGAATTGGCGTATCATATGCACGCAGAAATGGATTTTGGCAAATGCATTGCACTCGAAGGGTAAGTGTAAATTCATGTTATTTGTACGCAGATTGATGAGATCAGGTTGCTGAATGATTTCACAGTGTATTTCATATCAAGCAACCCACATTTTAAACTGACAATATTGGAAGTTTTCTCAGATGGCAGTTTACGTCAGTGCTAAATATATATATAATTTTTTTTGCAATAACTGTCAAAAATATGCTAAAGGTTAAGTCAAAGACATACAAAAAGCTCACATAATTTTGATCATGTTTGTAATGTAAACAGTTGGATAACAAGTAACAGTATGCGATTGTAGATGGTGCTTAGTTTTGTTACAGAATTAATTAGCTTTTTGAACAAATTAGTTGATGCAATGATTCAGCAACTCACTCAGTCACTTGTTGCCATCTACTGGTCAAACTATATAATGAATTAAAAACAAATCTAAATTAAGTTAAAAAAAATACACGGATACAAAGAAACCATCTGGAATGCGCAAACACAGACAAGTGGTATGATACAAAGAGAAAGAACACTATAAATGTCCCAGTGCCTGCAAATATCAGCATTCAAGAAACGCTGCATGACAAATCAAATTAGAGCACTGGAACAAACTGTTTTGTACACATATTACTGTAGGTGAAGTTAGAAATCAAAATAGAATAGAATAGAAAATTAAAAGCATTTCTAGATCTCCAAAACAAGGGGTCAGGCAAAAACTGTCAAAGTGTATTGAACGAACGATGTTTCAAATTGTAATAATAATTCAGCAATGGATTCGGCTCATTTTCAGAAGTGGAGTTTTGTCTCTCACAACGGTCAGACGAGTTAAGCAAATGTTTCTCTCTTCCATTTCAGCTAATTGCAAACACTCCTACGCAAACACATGCAGAAACACACACAGACTTTTCCCTTTAAACTAATGACAATCCAGACAAACAAAGCAAGGAGTCTGTCAGCATGTGGCCTTTCGTAAACAAAGCAGGATTGACTCTACACTAACGAGTCCCTCCTCGCCACCACTGCTCAGTTAGCAGCCTCAATTAGCACTGATACTGTGTATTTACTCACACACCTCATATAGTTTGCAATTTTATTATATAATTAAATCACGCATCCCTTTTGAACCACAGTCACATTGCTGTACACAATTATTCACGTTCTTTAGAGTAGCATTTATTGCACTCTGCTTGCGCAACGAATGAGGACACAAATAAGGTTGACTGAAAAGCAATAACTAATTAACTCTCTTGTGTAATATTGTGTAATATTTTGCATTGAAATTATGTTGCAGAGCATAATGTTATGTGGATTTAAATGGATATGAATTTTGTAAGCATGCTGATAAACAGTGTTTCCATAGAGAGAATAATAATAAAAAATACTTCAATATTTGTGTGCTTTGCTTTTTTTTTTGGTTCAGAAATATGTTGAAAATACAGTATAAAGTGCCATAAACAGACCATATTGTACCCCTAATATCATTTTGTTAGATGCACTTTCGTTTTTAAGGATCATTTTGTGCAAAAACACCTACTGTAAATGTACCTTGAGAAAACTTTTGTGTGTTTTCAATAACATGCAAGTATCCCATTTTAAACTTCAAGTTAATCAAGCAAGAACAAAAGAATATCGCATTAGTGCATAATGAAAACCTATGATATATGTCACAAATGTAATTTCTCAGCCAATAAAAACAGATTCACATTTGCTTCCACGAGCGTTATGTGGGGTTCAAGTATCTAATTCAAGTCAGTCCTAAATTAGTAATGAATTTTATTTTCCAAATTCAGCTTCCAAACAATTGTTCAATACTTCGGTATATAATAATTCAAGAATTCATACTTAGCTGATGATTGATAATAAAGCCTGCTGTCATGCTGTCCCGGGAGAGAGCCCTGAGCTCAGAAGATCCTTGAGCATGGGGCTCCCTCCCGTTTTATCGGGAGAGAGGGGAGTCTGAGCTCAGGTAGGTCTTGAGAGATCCCCCAAATTCGTTCACTTTGCCTATTCCCTGACCATCAGGGGTGCCGTGGCGGAACAAACCACCAACCACACCAGCACATGGCTACACTGTGAATGTTCAGTACTAAAACACATATATTGTGCCAATTTGGTTTATTCAATTCACTTATACTGCATGTCTTATACATATATACACTTATACACGAGCGCGGGGAGAACATGTAAACTCCACACAAAAATGCCAACTGGCCAAGCCGAGACTCGAACCAGTGACCTTCTTGTTGTGAGGCAACAGTGCTAACCACTAAGCCACCATGCCACCCTGTCCTGCATTAATCTAGGAAAGAGGTGGAGGAGTAGGGGTGGATGGGGAGATTCTTCAAGGCGAAGATGACTAAGGTAAGGAAATCTGGTCATTTATGTGCGTTTGGATTAGTCTGATTGGTAAATCAGATGATAGCTAATGCTGGATCAGCTGTGGTCAATCATAAGCATGTGATCCTCTCGAAATTAGTTTATAAATAAACTTCACTTAATTGTCTTGTTATTTTTTTTATATATTTAGGTTTGATAAAAGTCATTAAAGAGGATGTACAGTTATGCAGACATACTGTCAATGCTGTGTAATATGGCTTTGTGGATTTGTTATAGTATTTCTTATTGTTTTAGGCATTATTCATAATTTGCAAATCAATGTCAACGCACAGCATGTTACATTTTTTTCTGAGAAAAACCGAGGAACAGCTCAATGGCCTTTTATTCCCAAGGCCTTCTTTACCCTTGTTATTAAGCTGTGTTTTTGACAATCAGATGATAAGAAGATGACGCTAAATATAGGTGTAAATGCAGTCTAATCATTTGGAGAATGTCCGCTTTCAACCACTTAGAGGTAGGCGAAAACACATTTGTTCAGATTGCTTTTGGAATGTAAATGCTCATCTGATCCAATGTGTTCAATAGTAAAAGACCAGCTATTCTTCACCTACTGAGCACTTCTGCCATGATTCATGTATAGCATGACAAAAAAAAATAGAGGGGTCTCAATGAAATTTTAAAAAAAGGTTCACAAGTGTAAGTGCATTTTTTACTGACCACTTGTGCATGTTAACAATGGTTATAGAATACACAAGACATGCACTTGTATAGTTTTGAATGGGAAAAAATGTAATGGTTCTGACTTCTAGTAAAGGAGCCAATCGTAGACTGATGATTCTCCAGGGGAGGGTTTCGGTCCAGACACATGTTATTTACAACAGTTTCTGCAGTTTAATTGTTATGTACACCCTGGGGTCAATAAAAGTGCTGGAATCTTAGTGAATACCTGCTTACATTAGATATATATCTACATGTAGCTTTAAATCTACTTTTAAACAATCTTGAAAACAAATCTTCTCAGGTTTTATAATCTGTATAGAATAATTATATCATGTATAATCTGTATTATCAGACATGGCATCATTTAGAGGATGATATTGTGTAACACGTACTGTAAGTTATTGGTTCTACATAGTTTGATTGACAGGATGACGTTGGATTGTGTTCTCCTGAAACAGCCATAAAGGAGATTGGGGTCGTAAATTTGTTATCTTCTGATGCTCATCCACATTATCTTGGGCAACCTGAAAAAATGCATTTTTTGGTCATGATTCGAACATTTACTATCTAAATTAATGAGAGAGTTATTGTTAAATTATTGGTGATTCCAAATATGAAATTTAGCTTGACAAACAGGTTTGGAGAATACAATGTTTCCCCAATAAGACCGGAGCTGCACTTAAATGCTTGAGAGAGGCGTTTCAAAGATGACCACAGAGTGAAATGATTTGTCATAAAGAGACTCTGATGTTGATACCAAGTGAAAGACTTCAAGGTATATGTATATGTATGTATATATATATATATATATATATATATATATATATATATATATATATTAAACCTTTCATAACCTTTCCATGGTATTGACAGAGTGTGCCTTGAGAAGACTTTGCTATGACTTGAAGAATGTAGCAGCATGATAGAGCTGTTGAGAGCCAGAAACAGTGTGATTAGAAGAATGGAGCATTTGGCCGGTAAATCAGCAGATGGGCACGTGTAAAAGAGTAAAACGAAGACACAAAGGAGGCTTCTGATGGCCTAAATCCAGCCTGCGGGTGAGCAGTGGGTGTACGCATGAGTTTACTCTCTTTCCGTGATCCAGAATCACAAACCCACAGATCTCCAGCACGTCACTCCTGTAGGCAGGTCAGTGCCTGTCCATCTGTCTGACCTATTGGAGAGTAGCGGAGGGGAGAGAGAGTGCAGAGACAGGCAATTACACAGATGCAGAGCTTGACGGACAGCCGTGAAGGTCAGAATGCCAATCTGCAACACAAATGTGTAAAAAAACACACACTCGTTTCGACGAAGGCTTGACAGTGTTATCTCAATCTTGGCAACAGAAGTACCTCTACAGAAAGGCATGCGGTAGAGCGTTGGAGAGCTTAATGGTGAGGTGGGTTTTGATGGTATACAGTGCACTCTACTATTCAAACGGATCACTCTACTATTCAAAGGGATTTTTGATTATTATATATTTTTTTGGATAAAAGTATTTAGAAAGGTCACATTAAATTGATTAAAAGTGACATTACATTTTTCAGAAAGGTTTTATACATATATATTAATTTGTAAAGAAAAAACAACTTGTATTCAGCCAGGAGGCATTAAATTAATCAACAGTGACTGCAGAGACTTTTAATTCATTGGAAGTCTTTTTTTTTAAATTCCAACACAAATTGAAAATATGTGCTTCAGCCTACATTTTTGAGAGGCCGTAGACATATACTTCAACATATGTATGACTACAGTTTCTAGGTAAAATTAATGCTATAGGGCAGTATGATGCCAGCAACTTTTGTTCCTTTTCACACTAATGATATTTACAGAGACATATTTTTGATGAATAAAGAATTATTTTCCAAATAAATGCCACAAGACACTTTAAAGATGTTTATGATTTGTAATCAAATGCATTTTCCTCAGCTGTCTATCAACATATGGACAACTTTTCTGGTGTGGTCAGTTTGCTATGTAGCTCACTTTGTACAGTGTTGCAGAGACTTATGATGCAGAGCGCTCTGTGAAGCTATACTCCACAAAAGAGACAAAAGCAATGTAAAATCAAGGTATGTTGTTGCAGTGCAGTTTCCTCTTACAGTTGCTGTTGAAAAGTTTGAAGGTTTTAGGTCAGTGCTGTGATATAGGTGATCTAACATACACTATAAGTGACGTATTTCAAATTCACAAAAATGTAGACAGCCCCCTCTAGTGGATTTGTCATCTGAAACCTGCAAAGATACACGCCCAGAGTGACATATTTACATTTCACATCAATGTAGTCTGAGTCACGTATTTCCATTAAGCTTATAGGCTGTTTAATTCATTGTTTGTCCCTAGCTAGTTAGCACATTGAAAGTAATGGCTCTTTCAGTCCTGACTGAAGGCTGAAGGTCTCGTCATTGTTCCATACAATGTTCAATGTTCTCATCTTGATACTTACTGATCCCTGTAGTTCTCATTGTTGTTCGTGACGACTTGGATCACAATGGTATTGAGATGAAGCTTAATCTTCAAGGAGAGTGTCGAAGAAAAGCTCTTCCTCACAATTCCAGTGCACCACTAAAAAATATCCGTTAATTAACAGTTTCCGTATTTTGTGATTCACAAGTGTTTTCCGTTTATTTACGATTGTGAATTGCACTATGGGATGTTAGATGTTGAAAATTCAACTCTACAGTTTAACAAAGGGGCATTTATTGACATTTTAGTAGTTTGAAATAATATAATGAATAAGAAATAATATAGAGAGAAATAAGTCTGTAAAATAACAGAAAATGTACTGGCAGTTTATTAGGTTTTTGTATTGTAATATACAACACTAACCCAGACAATATATCACTTTAAACTATTAAAAATTGTAATAAAAGTCACTTTTTCAAACTCTTCAAGGTTAAAAATTGTTAGAAGAAAGATCAAGGTCCCATAATGCAATTCAAAAGCATAAATAAATAGGAAAACTGCTAATTTATGGATATTTGTACAGTGCAGGGAAAAAAATACTAAACTAAGTCAATGGTTACCAGCTTTCTTCTATATATTCATTCATTGATTCATTTTCTTTTCGGCTTAGTCCCTTTATTAATCTGGGGTCGCCACAGCGGAATGAACCGCCAACTTATTCAGCATATGTTTTACGCAGCGGATGCCCTTCCAGCTGCAACCCATCACTGGGAAACATCCATAAACACTCATACACTACGAACAATTTAGCCTACCCAATTCACCTAGAGCGCATGTCTTTGGACTTGTGGGGGAAACCGGAGCACCCGGAGGAAACCCACGCGAACACGGGGAGAACATGCAAACTCCACACAGAAACGCCAACTGACCCAGCCGAGGCTCGAACCAGTGACCTTCTTGCTGTGAGGCGAACGTGCTACCCACTGCGCCACTATAAATATATATATATATAGTGTTCAACAAAAGAAAGAAAAAAGAAAAGGTTTGGAACAAGTGTAAGATGCGCAAATGATGACATTTTTTTTTTTTTGTTTGGTTTGGGTGAGCTATCCCTTTAACATGATTAAGAAAATACTTGGATTAAACCAAATAAAGATTTTTATATGGTCGTAGTATCAGTAGGTTAATCTTAAGGAAGCATCACCAATTTTAGTGATGACGCTGCCCTACGTAGGTAAACTTTTCCAGTTCTGCAAGCCATTTCATTGTGACTTTACTACGGAGCAAAAAAATTTATGAGAATATAAGACTTTCAAAAATAATATCTTTTAAAAAAACTAACAAATCTAATAAGATTTAAGACACCATTTAAAAACACCATTCTACAATTTTGAAGAGATTTGGGTTTTTAAAAATTACCATCCATGCAGTGTGTAACAGCTCTAAGTGAATGAAAACATCCAGCTGAGATTTAAATCTGAAGGTACACTATGCACCGTGTTTAAAACTATTGATTCTATTTAGTCGACTCAGAGTCAAATGAATGATTCGTCCTTTGGTCAAATATGTTGCCTGCATGCGTCAACGTCGATACTGGACATCGCCAAATATGAACTGCGGGATCCGGTAATACGTGAACGCGCCTTTCCCTTCAGACACTAGCGGAGTGCGAGGGATCATGGGATTGATCATGATGCGAAGATTACTATCACTGAGAGATGGCCAGACATGCGGCTGTGGGGAATAAAGGGTTAAAGTTTATTTTCACAACACCACCACAGTATAGCCAGCTGTGTGCTGTGTTTGTTCCTGTCATTTTTCTGATGATTGATACAGTAACCTATCCTGCAATGTGAGATTCGCCGGCTGTTTGTTATTAAAGGAAGGATCAGCAAAGACTACTAATTTATGGGACTTTGTCAGTAACTGTTACACAGTTTGTATGGACCAGTTTCTTCTTCCTCCAGATCCTGTAAGTGTTTCTCATTCCTACACAACGAGAAGTGTGATTAAAACGGTTGCCTCGTTTTCTGTAGTTTGCAAAATATGTATTTAATTGTGTGTTGGAACTTGTCAATTATAGATCAGTGCTTGTAATGTATCTCTCAGGTTAAATCTTTATGGGCTATTCACATATCGCGCTGGGTTCTAGCGCTGAACGCAGTCGACCAATCACAACAGACTGGTTCATCAGACCAATAAGCGCAGATTATCCTTATGACCTTGCATGCATATATCAGCCTGTTGTTGGAGACCCCCCAAAACCAAAATATGACCTTTTGTAATGCATAATAGGGGCTCTTTTAAGAAAAGCTTAAATTGACTAATGACAAAAGGAAATTTTTTACTTAACCTAAATATAACTAAATAAAATATCCTTCCATATGCAATGTTTTAAGTGTTTAAATGTGCCTTACAGGGTTAAATCTATTTTTGAATAGATCAATACAACCTGCCAATTTTCACATCTCTGACCAGTAAATGGATTCTCTGATCTTTTCATGTATAATCGTGGTTTTACTCAAGAAGGCTATATAATGCTTAGATGAAAGGGAGCATATGTTTTTGCGTTTTTGTTGGTAGGTGTGAAATAAAAAATGGATTGATAGAGTTTGAGGAATAGTGTTGAGAATCGCAAACGGACATGCTTTTTTGTGTGATTAATAACTATGATTTTCCCCCAGCAGCGTAATTCCTCTGGCAGTGAGGCGAACAGAGGGCAGATTTGACAATGTGTAAAATTGCTCTTTGAGTAATTTTGCAGAAATGTGTCAGAAGTTATCAGTTTCATTCTCTGAACGCTGACTAAAAGAGAAATTACACAAAGGTCTAAGACTTCTGAAGTGCTCAACATTATCACAGGAAAAAAAACACATCAGTTTCTGCTATTCATATTGAAAATGTGCAGCTGTTATTTCACTTGACATTCAGTGTGAGAGATGAATGGTGGCCTATGTACATTTTTTTTACTTGTCATTTAGATGAAACATTTGTCTTCTTAAATGTAAAAAACTGCAGGCACTTAAAAAAAGCCAGTTTTTCAAGAAAACAATCTGAAATGGCATTTAAGCAAAACTAAAGGTTTTGATTTAAGTCTTTAATTGACAAGAAAACCATTGTGTGAGGTATGAAATATCAAAACTTCAGCCATCAAACTTCTCACTTCACCTTCTTTCATGTACTTCTTTCAAAAAATAAACATTCCAGTGAACTTTTGTTGACTTGCTTTTTTAAAATTGGTCATATAGTAATGTTCTGGCAATATATATTCTTAAGTTCTTGCTAGAATGTCAGGTTAACACAATGTCAAAACACAGCAATTTATTAGATTAATACCATATTTTTCTACGAAATGAAAGTAACATTACTTAAAATAATCTGCTTCTGTGATCTGACGTAACAAGATGATTTTAAAAACACTGATAAATCACAATGTATCAGTCAAAGCATTTTATCTATAAATATATGAATAGTTCATATGCAAAAACCTCTAAATGTCGTCTGTAATTTTCTCCTAAAATGAGCATTTTTTTGAGCCTCCTATGTTTATGTTCAGTTATTTAACTTTCAAGGCAATGAAAAGAACTTTTTTGTCACTTTAAAAGTAAAATTACTGAGCCTACACACAGGAGTCGGAGAAAAATGCTAATTTTAGAAGAAAATATCAAATGGCATTTAGAGGTTTTTGCATCTAAACTCTTTATATTTTCCAAATGATCACTTTTAGACTAAAAAGATAAGTAAATATAGTCAGTAAAACACTCAGATTTGAAGTGTTCAAGTGTTTTTTTTTTATTTTAAGCATGGACTCGCTTTTTTATTTTGAATACCTCCTCACAAAAATGAATACAATTTCTGTCGCTATAAGAACAAAACAAGGGGATGTTAACAAGCCTGTTGACAGGCCATCAAGAAGGATGGATGACAATTCTTTAAACACAATTTTTGTCTAAGAAAACTGTTATTTGAATTAACTATATTCTGAAAGTAAAATAATAAGAATAATAATCATCATCAGAATTCAGTTAATGAGTGTTAATTCATGTTAGTTTGAGTACAGTGTTTCATGACTGGGCTACTCTGAAGCAGCTTATCGAAATGGAGAGAATAACATTATTATTTGCATTTCCTTCACAACTGTGGAATGAATTACCATTAATGAAAAAGAAAAGAGAAAAGATGGTTAGCACTGTCGCCTCACAGCAAGAAGGTCGCTGGTTCGAGCCCCAGCTGGACCAGTTGGCATTTCTGTGTGGAGTTTCTCCCCGTGTTGGCGTGGGTTTCCTCCGGGTGCTCCGGTTTCCCCACACACACTGCAGCTAAATTTGGTTGTCAGGAAAGACAACTTCAATTTACACCAAAATGAACTGCCTTCTGTATGTGAGGTGCAGGTAATCACAAAGAGCTTGGTATGTCTTGACTCATTAGTGTTGCCAGATCTTGCTGGAAATGACAGCAAATTATAACAAGACCACAAATAAACACAAACACTTTATCACAGAAATAAATAAGCCAAGCACCAACAATTTGCACTTGCCTACAATTAAAAACTTCATAAATTGGATCGGTTACAGCCAAAGATGTTTAATAAGTTTTGTTTAATAAGCAGACTTGGCAATACATAGAACAGCCTTCTATATTTAAATGCCACTCCTGAAACTTTATGGTGTGTACACATGTATGTGGATATTATTAAAATATTTTAAAAATATGTATTAACAAAATCAGTCAATTCAGAGTCAATTGAGTGTTAATTTAAACCCAACCTGGATTTTTATTAAATGCTCTTTATAATAACCTTAAAAATCCTTTACAGAAGACACTGCACTCCTTATTATATCATTTCCATTTGTAATTACTCATTGAGATCGTCGCGTTGACTTTTGAACTTGATGTGGTTTGTGCTTAAAAATGTGAATATGGCTGAAATGTCTACATGTTTTACTGCAGTGACACAAAGTACTGACCTTTGAAGTCTAGCTTATTTCGTGACACACCACACTGGACCTGAACACACACCACTGTTAATTAAACAGCCTCTTGAATGTCACCATGCGGCTCTCTGCATCGCAATGAAGGGTGTTTTAAGCCCAGAAAATGACTGCTTGTTGTCTATCTACCTGCACTGAGCTGAATATGCTCATTCTTCATCGTCTGAAACCGATTAGAAACTAATGGATCCATTGATTAATGGATTTTGTCATATCAGTGAAGTGGAAAATCAGCAAGCCACCGTTTTTTTAATCATCAATTTAAAATGTCACACTAAACACAAAATGGCTGCTGGAATAAAAGAGCACTCCAAATAAATATGTATGGTAAATTTTATGGTAAACTACAGTATTTCATTAATTTATGATGTTAATACTGCAATGTTTTAAAGTGCTCGTACCTTTGCTAAACAGATAAAAATGCAACCAAAAGCATGTGATGAACCAATGCTCATCACAAACAGCTTATCCAAAAGCAGAGAAAATAATATATAGAAGGCGCTCAGTGTCATTCACACAACTAAACACCATCATGGTAACATACATGAAACTAAAGCAATTCAATAAACATTATTCATCAACATTAGAGGTAACATAAAACTCTAATGTACATAACCAATGAGAAAAATGAAACTTATAAAAAGTGTCATGCAGGGAATTTTGGAAAAGTCCGTTTACAGTTATTCACCTTATACTGTATAATGTAAACTTACTGTTAACCATGTTTACAGTTAAGCATTTTTACATTTTTTTACTGATAAAATACTTTTTTTTTACAGTGTGACTGAAGCAAAGCAAAAGATTAGAACTGATTGTACAACATTTTCAAAAAATGTGCCAAAAACTAGTAAGGAGGGTAAAAGCCCTTACTATGAATGAATGCAGCACATCTGTGGCGAAAGAACATCACTAGTCTCTCACACTGTTCTGCTGTAATCTTGCTCCACTCTTCTTCCATCTCTTTACAGTTTGCTGACATTAAAGTATACACTAGAACATTACGAACTGTATAGGCTTATTTTTATCACCAAGAATTTTCCAGCGTTGCATTTCAGTGTCTTCAATTTCAAGGAACTGCTTCACCTGATTTGCTGTGTTACAAGGTTCATTTTCTTGCATGAAAATTGCTGGCTGATTGAGCAATGAATGTAGTCAAGGAACCACATGTTACCAAAGTAGCTTCAGATGAACATTTGCATTCACTCTGTGATGTAGCTGTATTAGAGACCCAACTTCTGCTGTCACTTCATCATTCTCCTTCACTAACTTCTTTGGATACTTTGTATGTAGTCTTTCCCTCAGCAAAGGTTAGTCCAGTCTTTTGACTCTTTATTATGAGTAGAGGTTTGTTCACTGCAGGGGTTTTCGTTCCAGTTCTCTTAAACATTGAGGCATTGTATGCAGAGACAGATCCTTCCCCTGTTCAGCCCTGAGCTAATGATCAATGTAAGCTGCAGTGTTGAACTGATTACCAATTGACAATCTTTACATTATCCTGTCCTCTCATGCATTTGTCTTCTGTGGTTTATGTTGACCATTGTCAATCCCATAATGACCACATATATCCATCTTATAATGGCTACTTCCAGCAGGATAGTGTACCATATCACAAAGCTGAAACCATCTCAATTATTTTAAAATGTATTAATACGAAATGAGGCTTAAGGCACTTTTCCACTATCGGGCCAAATGATTCTCTTTGATCAATCCATTTTGTCCAGAGGCCAGTCACCATGTTTTCATTTTCCACTGAGGTGCTGAAAACGGAGCTCTCTAGAACGTAAAACTAGTGTAATGTAAACAGCAATATGGACGATGATCAGATATATTTCTGTTTTGGGGACTGATATTTTTCTGACATTTTCTTTGTTGAATTACTAAAAATAGTCACACTCAAACATGCCTTAGCAGTCCAACACTGTTTAGCAAGGTTGTTTAACTATACTTAGAATTCTGTGCGGTTTGAACTCGTGATGTGCCATACCAGGTTCCCATGGAAATTCAATTGGAACCTTACCAGACTGTTCTTAGAACTTTTCAGCACTTTTAACCATCCCTAGAATTCCATGCCGATAATAGTTTGTAAACGTATCACGCCATACCAGGCTCAGATGTAAAACAACTGGAAACATAGCTGTGTTTTAGTATATGGTAAAGAAAGTGAAAAATTCAGAAGTGCATGGAATAGCTTAATGGCATTTAGGTGTCAAGACTAGGTGTCAATATACACTTCAACATTACTAGCCTATAAATAAATTTATTTTCCAAGGCAACTAAAGTACAATATCAACTACACACATTAGTATTTACCACAAAGGTTAAAATTTCCATTTTATTTTCAGCTTGTTTTCAGGGACATTTTGTTTCCAAAAAGCCAGCTAAACCTGATCCACACAAGCACACACACACTCCCACTCGCAGATTATTGAAGAAATACCATCAAATTGTGCTTTACTGCTCTTGTCTGGGTCTGAGACAGACAAGATCTAATTATATGACAAGGGTCTGTGCAGAAATGTGCCTGGAGCAATAGTGTTTCTTCATTTACTCGCTCCACCTCTGTCATTCTTCCATCTCTCAACCTCCTTCATGTTTCCTTTATAGTCACTAGATGCTCCTGAACTCTCAGACTGCTTTGACCTTTATTTAAACACTAAACCATTTTTTTTTCAACTGTCCTGACCTCTAAACTAACTGCATGAGCTTTTTCAAGCTTTGTAAGAGTCTAGGGCCAGATTTACTACACGGTGCAGATTAGCATCAGAGTGCCATCCCATAAAGCAACAATGAAAATGGAAAGTTATCAGGTTTTATATATTTTCCTAAGATTTTTTTTGACTGAAATGGGAGCTGGAATAGTTTAAACTGTGGAGTGTAATATATGTAAAAATATTGGGAAAGCTAAGGATGGATAGATAGATGAAAAGACATTAATATGGATGTCATGCTCTCGGTTTGCTCACCCTGTCCTTCATTTGTTGTGGTGTGTATATGTCATGCATTTAATGAGCTCATGGTGTTTTTGTTTTGATCACTCGCCATGTGCTACAGTGGCATTCCTCCCTCCCTCCTTAACCCATTTTACTGCTCATAATTGTTTGATTTCACTCACCTGAATTCAATGTTCTCTAATGCTATTTATTCCCCTCTTGTGTGTTGTCCTGTGTCCTTGTGTTGTTTGCTAGTTTGACAACACTCAGCCATTTCACCATTTCATCCTGCAGCTATGTCTGGATAGATGAACAGATGAATGGATTAACAATCAATTAATACACAGCGGAAAAATGGATGGATATGTATGTATATATATATATATGTATGTATGTATGTATGTATGTATGTATGTATGTATGTATGTAT
>CAIGQV010019951.1:6496980-6561284 GCA_903798115.1 Danio jaintianensis | reverse complement strand
TATGTATGTATGTATGTATGTATGTATGTATGTATGTATGTATGTATATATATATGTATGTATATATGTATGGATGGATGGATGGATGGATACTTTATATGGATGGATGGATACTTTATATGGATGGATGGATGGATGGATGGATGGATACTTTATATGGATGAATGGATGGATGGATGGATGGATGGATGGATGGATGGATGGATGGATGGATACTGTATATGGATGAATGGATACTATATGGAGGAATGGACGAAGGGATAATGTGGATGGATGGATTAAAAAGCCATTAATGTACAATAGATTGTTTACTAGATGGATAAAAACCCATTAATAATAATGGATGGATGAAAAGGCCGTTAATGTAAGATATATGGTTTAGACTGTTGATGGATAGATGGATGGATGGATGGATGGATGAAAAAAGCCTTTAATGTAGATGGATGGATGGATGGATAGATAATAAGACTGTATACATGATGATGGATGGATGGATGGACAGACAGATAGAATCAAATAACAATTCAAAATTTTCTGTAACAAAAAAGGAACTGATACAATTAGCATGCAGAACAGTTTTAATAAATTTTATCATTTAAATGAGAGCATATGCAAACAGACAATGAAAGAGGACTCTATTATTCATATAGCTCAATCATTCTGAGATAATGTGTCAATTAATGCTCTTGGACACAAGAACCAAAGAAAAGACATCAAAGAGAGCTACAGCCAGGTGATGATTCCTTTCTAATCACGAAGAACAGCAAGATGGACTCAAAGGAACCAAAGGACTGATCCAACTAATGAGATCTCACATTTACATAATCACTGAATTACCATCATAAATCTGCATAACAGGCTCTCAAACAGGCTTTCAGGAGAAACTGCTTCAAAATATCTCACAAGCATCTTAGCAAGTACTCAACAGTATTTTTCTGGTTTCATAAGCATACTTCATCAGACGTTTAAATGGGAAAGAATTCTGTTAAGACATGCATAAAATAAGTGTTAATTTAAACGTAATACATAAACGTGTCAATTAAACCCTATCAGGGTATTAGTAGAATATTAGGTTAAGTTTAGATTTAGTAGAATACATTGACACACAGTGTTTTTAAATTTACTGTACTTATAGTCAGTGCAGTACAATGCCTGTTGGGGCAAGTTCAATATAAAGTTTTAGCAAAAATTAATATGACAGTTAGCTAATAATACTAACTAACATGTAGTCTCGTGTGGCCAGACCTCAGACTGACGGCTTTGACAGCTTTGAATGGTGGAATCGCCCACTATGTTATATGACTGAGAGGTTAATCAACCAATCACATGTCGTTTTGTGCCACATCATGTTTATGGCCATGGAAATGTAACACATAACAGCCCTTAACGCAACCAGGTTCATTCACGAACGTCTTTAAAAGTTATTGACATGTCACGGTTACAGGTGCATGCGCCCTGTCTGTTGTCGGTTATTGTCACGTGGGATTGTTTTGCAGTTCCACGCGTTCTGTTACGTGTGTGTGGATCACGTGTGATTACGTCAGCTGTGCTAATTTGCTGCCACAGCTGTACGTAATCACCGTGGTCCTATTTAAAGAGCTGAATTTAGCTCTTCTGTGTCAGTTCGTTTTGCGTGTTTTTTTGTGTCTCTGTTGTTCCCAGGAACTTTGTCTGTCTCACGTGGACTCCTTGTGCTGTGCCTACGACATTCTTATGTCCGGTGTTGGTCTGCACCCTGTCCTACTCACTATTATTATAATAAATACTTGCAATTGGATCCTTCAGACTTTGTCTGTTTATGACACGTGACAGAACGAACTGACCCATCATGGATCCAGCAAGCACAACGCAGTGGACTGAAATTTTAGTTCACCACCATGCTCGACTCGATGACCAGGAGGAGATAACAACGGCTACCAATCAAGCGGTACAGACTCTGCTCACACAGATAACTGCACTTACCACACAGGTACAGCAGCTTTTGGGAGAGATCCTCGCTGCCAGAGTCATGCCGCTCCAATCCACGCCCGCGGTTCAGGAACTGGGTAATCCCTCAGAAGAACCGCGTCTTCCTCCGCCGGCGTCCTACTCAGGAGAACCTTTGCTTTGTCGAGCTTTTATTACCAAGTGTTCCTTGTACATAGCTCTTCAACCATCTCACTTTCCATCTGAACGCGCCAAGGTTTCCTTTATGGTTAACCTCCTTTCCGGAAAGGCCGCTCTCTGGGGAACTGCTGTATGGGAACAACAACTTCCGTGTTGCACGTCATTTGACACTTTCACTGAGGAATTAAAGAAAGTTTTTGACAGAGCAGCCTCTGGGAGAGAGGCGGCCCGTTTTTTAGCGGAACTAAGACAAGGAAGTCTTAGTGTGGCGGACTATGCCATCAAGTTCCGCACGTTGGCGGCGGAGTGTGGATGGAACCCGGAAGCTCAATGGGACATGTTTTTGCATGGTCTCTCTGATCGAGTATATGATGAACTGTATACCACAGAACTTCCTAAAACCCTAGATGGTCTAGTCGATCTGGCCATAAGAGTAGACAACCGTCTATCACGGAGGGAGACTCGTTTTCGGCGAGTGACGTCACGTCCTCCAGGGATTTTTCCGTCCTTTTCTTCGGCGGTCATGGAAGGAGCAGCCTTCGAGTCAGAACCCATGCAAGTGGGCAGGTCCCGTCTCTCCGCCGCTCGGAGGGTTTGTGTTTTTATTGTGGAGGAGCTGGACATTTCTTATCATCTTGCCCGTTAAAGGCCCCCCACCCGTCAGTTGTTAAGAGATTACTGACGGGTGAGATCAAGATCAAGGAAAGTACTGCTGCTTCCACTGTACTCTCCGTAACACTGTCTTGGTCATCTAAGACTCAGAGTTGCCAGGCGCTTGTGGATTCTGGGGCGGAAGGGAATTTTATTGATTCCAAGTTCGCTTCTAAATTAAAACTACCGGTGATTCCCTTACGTCAACCCATCTCGGTGCACGCCCTCTGTGGACTTCCCCTTCCCTCCATCACTCACTCCACTGGTCCCATCAAATTAATCACATCTGGCAATCACTCTGAACTCATTAAATTTTTTTTGACAGACACCACTAACACACCAGTGGTCCTTGGACATCCCTGTCTGACTCTTCATAAGCCCCATATTAATTGGGGGCAGGACTCTGTATTATCGTGGAGTGATTATTATCATGTGTTTTGTCTTTCGTCTGCTCGTTCTGTTGTGTCTTGTTCTGTGTTGCAGGAGGAGCGTGTGGACCTGTCAAACGTGCCCAATGAGTACCTCAATCTGAAGAGAGTGTTCAGTAAGTCTCGAGCTGCTTCTCTACCTCCTCATCGTCCCTATGACTGTGCCATAGACTTATTGCCAGGTACGTCTCCGACCAAGGGCAAATTATACTCACTTTCTGTTCCAGAGAGGGAGGCCATGGAGAAATACATTTCTGATTCTCTAGCGGCCAAGATCATTCGTCCCTCTTCTTCACCGGCGGGAGCGGGGTTCTTTTTCGTGAAGAAGAAGGATGGTTCTCTTCGCCCATGTATTGACTATCGAGGGTTGAATAGCATTACGGTTAGGAATACCTACCCTTTGCCGTTAATGTCTTCAGCCTTTGAGAGTCTTCAGGGGGCGTCCTTCTTCACGAAATTGGATCTCCGCAACGCTTATCATTTGGTTCGTATAAGAGAGGGCGATGAATGGAAAACTGCTTTTAATACCCCCAGGGGGCACTTTGAATATCGTGTTCTTCCCTTCGGGCTTTCTAACGCCCCAGCGGTTTTCCAGGCACTCGTCAATGATGTGTTGCGAGATATGATAGACCAGTTCATTTATGCCTACCTGGATGACATTTTGATTTTTTCCCGTTCTCTCCAGGATCATGTGCAACACGTCAGACGAGTGCTTCAGAGGCTGCTAGAGAATGGGCTTTATGTCAAGGCGGAGAAATGCGTTTTTCATGCACAGTCTGTTCCTTTTCTGGGACACATCGTGTCAGTCAAGGGGGTTCGCATGGATACAGAGAAGATTCAGGCTGTGGTGAATTGGCCAACCCCAGATTCCCGCAAGGCCCTGCAAAGGTTTCTGGGCTTTGCCAATTTTTACCGGCGTTTTATTCGCAACTTCAGCCAGCTCACCGCACCTCTGACTGCCTTAACCTCCTCCAAAACTCCGTTCAGGTGGTCGAGCGCAGCACAAGTTGCGTTCAAAGATTTAAATTCTCGTTTTGTCTCAGCACCAATTCTTGTAGCCCCTGATTCTTCTCGGCAGTTTGTGGTGGAGGTTGACGCGTCAGAGGTGGGGGTGGGAGCCATCCTGTCCCAGCGTTCCCTTTCGGATGGCAAGGTGCATCCCTGCACGTTTTTTTTTCACCGTTTGTCTGCAGCTGAACGTAACTATGACATTGGTAATAGGGAGCTGCTGGCTGTCAAACTCGCCTTGGAAGAGTGGCGTCATTGGCTAGAAGGTTCGGGGGTTCCTTTTATCGTTTGGACTGATCACAAGAACCTTGAATATATCAAGTCCGCCAAACGACTAAGCTCTAGGCAGGCTCGGTGGGCGTTATTTTTCGGTCGTTTCGATTTTACCATCTCTTATCGACCGGGTTCCAAAAACATCAAACCCGACGCGTTATCCCGTCTTTTAGATTTTTCCGACCGCTCGTCATTCCTCAAAACCATCGTCCCAGAGAAAATTGTTATCTCTGCGGTAACATGGGAGATTGAGGCTAAGGTTCGCACAGCCTTGGATGGGGTAACGCCTCCGCCCGGATGCCCACCGAGTCGGTTGTTCGTGCCAGAGGGGATTCGGTCTGACATCATTCGATGGGGACACTCTTCCGAAGTGGCTTGTCATCCGGGGGTGAGTCGCACTTTATTTCTTGTTAAACAGCGATTCTGGTGGCCAGCTATGGCGCGTAATATACAGGAGTTTGTTTTGGCTTGCTCTGTTTGCGCTGTTTCTAAGACTTCCAATCGCCCTCCCCCGGGGCTTTTACAACCGCTGTCAGTACCTTCGAGAACCTGGTCTCACATTTCGCTAGATTTTGTCATGGGACTCCCGCCATCCAGTGGCAATACGGTTATTTTGACCGTGGTGGACCGGTTTTCGAAGGCAACTCATTTCATCCCTCTGCCCAAATTACCTTCAGCCAGAGAGACAGCGGTTGCTGTCATTGATCACGTCTTTCGTATACATAGCCTCCCGACAGACGTGGTTTCTGACAGAGGATCCCAGTTTATCTCTAAATTTTGGAGAGAGTTTTGTCGTCTTTTGGGAGCCACTGTTAGTCTTTCTTCTGGATTTCATCCTCAGAGTAATGGACAAACAGAGAGAGCCAACCAAGATCTTGAACGTATGTTGCGTTGTTTGGTCTCTCAGAATCCCGCCTCTCGGAGTCAGCAGCTTTCATGGGTTGAGTACGCACATAACTCGTTACCAGTGTCAGCCACGGGCCTGTCTCCGTTTGAATGTAGTTTAGGGTACCAGCCACCTGTTTTTCCCAGTCTGGAATCTGAAGTCGCGGTTCCCTCCGCCCACGCCTTTGTCCAGAGGTGCCGACGCACTTGGACCAGGGCCAGACAGACCCTTCTCCAAGTGGGTGCTCGCACCAAGGCTAAAGCCGATCGCCACCGGTCTAAGCCTCCCGTTTACGTTGTCGGTCAAAAGGTGTGGCTTTCATCTAAGAATATTTCTCTCCGCTCCGTATGTAATAAGCTCGCTCCCAAATTCATTGGCCCATTCACTGTCATTAAAATTATTAGTCCAGTGGCAGTCCGCCTCAAACTTCCTCCCGCGTACAGGAGAATTCATCCCGTATTTCATGTTTCCAAATTAAAGCCCGTTTTTCATACGGCAATTAATCCGCCTACTCCGGTTCCCCCGCCGCCGCGTCTCGTAAATGGGGAGACTGTTTATTCGGTTAAAAGCATTCTGGACTCAAGACGGAGGGGACGAGGATTTCAGTACTTGGTGGACTGGGAGGGTTATGGTCCAGAAGAGAGAAGTTGGGTTCCTGCGAAGGATATATTGGATCACTCTCTTATCGATGATTACAATCGGCAGGTAAGCTCTTCTGGGAGCACCGAGAGGTGCTCCTAAGAGAGGGGGTACTGTCACGGTTACAGGTGCATGCACCCTGTCTGTTGTCGGTTATTGTCACGTGGGATTGTTTTGCAGTTCCACGCGTTCTGTTACGTGTGTGTGGATCACGTGTGATTACGTCAGCTGTGCTAATTTGCTGCCACAGCTGTACGTAATCACCGTGGTCCTATTTAAAGAGCTGGATTCAGCTCTTCTGTGTCAGTTCATTTTGCGTGTTTATTTGTGTCTCTGTTGTTCCCAGGAACTTTGTCTGTCTCACGTGGACTCCTTGTGCTGTGCCTACGACATTCTTATGTCCGGTGTTGGTCTGCACCCTGTCCTACTCACTATTATTATAATAAATACTTGCAATTGGATCCTTCAGACTTTGTCTGTTTATGACACGTGACATTGACAGATCAATATTCTAAATGATCTGTCAGCAAAACATATAGAAAATCTGCAGGACATGTAAGTAGACTTTGTTCTGAGATTCATTCATTATTTTGGTGACACACTTCTACATAAAGTTCAGGCAGATTGAGATGGCAGATTACTTAGTGAAAGTTTTATAAAAGCAAGACTTGGTTGTATTTGTGATTATCCACAAATAATAATAATAAAAAAAAACATTAGCTGTTTTGAACAATGTCTTTTCTTATCTTTATGACCAAAATGACAGAATATTTGAAGAGTTTTCACTGCCATTAAAAAAAACAACAACATCATCAACGTGTTTGTTGACATTACGGGTTGAGGCTTTTATGCAGTGAGTATTGCATACATTCAATAATCCAGCATTTGATGATAATATTTATTGATACATGCCCATCTTCATAATGTTATCCTTACAATAACAGAGGTGTGTGCAGGCAGTAAATCAATGATTCATGACTGTCTCAGAAAGTTGCACATTACTTAATAAGCACTGTCATCAATATAAACATTGGAGCTTTTTTATCCAATCAAACTTGTTTCCAGGTGGTCTGATAAAGACCGCTGCACACTCGACTCCCAGAAATTCTGTATATTTAAAGCAATCAGAGGATCTGGTAAGGTGTTTCCAGAAAAGTGTACCATATGCATCAGATATTTAGCCAAAGGTCTATGGGCGGTGCTTGGTTTGACAACTGAGGCTGAGACTAGATAACATGTAGTTGCAAAGCTACTTACAGTCAAAATAATCTCTAAAGGGACCATAAAAATAGTTGAATTTCTTAAACTTAATTTATGACAATGTATTTTCATTAACATTACATCATAACAATGGTTTTATAACAACACTATTATTTTAGTATTCTGCAATAAAGCCACTAAGGCCTGTAACATTTAGCAATGTTTGCAGCCATAAAATGTTATACCATTAAATGTCTAATGAAAAGTGTGATCTTTTTTTTTTTTTTTTTTTTTGAAGAATAGCTAGTTTTTCTACTTAAAATGTCCTATGTAATTGTGAAATTTCATTTACACCATGTCAAAACCACTCCTATTCAGTATACTTCTTCAAGGTTGCTCAATGTTAAAAGAATGTATGCTTTCACTGTATATCTCTCCCACACCAATTTAAAGCTTTTAAGAACAACATACACCTTGAAATGAAAGTTTTTTAAAGATAACAAGAAACTTCTGAAAAACATGTTTTTTTTAACCTCATTTTTTAAACAGAATTATTAAATTGAATAAGGCACCATTTTCTTACGTAACACGTTTCTAGCACCAAATGATGCTGGTAAAAGATGCCACATAAGCCTTTCCCATTAGCATTCGCACAAACACACATGGAAAATGAGTTGGAATTGAGCTTGAGTGCCTTGATCAAGACAGATGAAGGTAAACACAAATTCTATTTCTTGCCTCTGTGCCTGCTTTCTTGTGGGACTTAGCCTGGTGTGGTACAGCCTGTAATTTGGTTGAATAGAGCTGTTGAAAACAGCAGCCCTGAATATTGCCTGCAACAGTTGCTGGCTGATTAAGGTTGCCAGAGGTGTTATATCAGAGGACATCACAACATCGTGGGACTTTCTCCGGCTGATTAGCTTCCAGTGCTCACAGAGAGCAGATTTACACAGAGACAAAAGAGCAAATCATAACATTGTCACAGGAAATAACACAGAGTTCATTTTGTTGATATATTAGCATGAACAAAAAACACGGGGAGCTACACCTTTGTGCAAGAACTTTTATCCTAATGCCATTCCTCGCAGATGCGTTAATCTTTCCTTTAGAGGATTGGTGAAAATTTTATTGTTTTGAAGCTCAGTCTCTCGCCTTGCTGTCAAAACAGGCTTTCTCCACATAATAAATCCCATTGTTTGTGGCTGACTTCTGAACAGGCAAAATAATAAGAAGCCTGAAGATCTGCGAGACAAAACACATAACAACTAATGTGTAAATAGGGCAAACTGGGTATTTTCGAGGAACGCATTAGCATGAACGCTGGTTTTTATTGCTTTCTAGATGAGATAGTTGATAGATTGCTATCATTTCAAGTCACACCGCCAGAAAGGATAAAAGAAAAGGGGATTCAACGGAAGGAGAGGAATGACGCTATACAGGGTGCTGGTGTAAGAAAACGCAGAATCAGGTGTGTTTGTACTGCCACAGTTACTTTGCAAGTTTTTGATTTCTCTTCAGTTGTCAGGATTGCACAGATCCCCTTGCTAGCACATTTTCAATTTCACTGACAATAGCCTTTTTTGGACAGAAGTTGTTTTCACAAGGGCAAAGTAAATTTGCGTTCCACGGATATATTTGATTTTAATCATGTTTGAATTTTCTTTCCCTAACACGAACTTGGTAAAGAATAAAAAACACAGAGGAAATTACCTTCTGTTTTTCTGTCATCCTCTGAGACATCTAATCCCGCCTGAATCCTAAATGATTTGTGAGAGAACTATATTATTTTTTTCGTGATGCTTCTCATTTATTTTGACCTTCATTAAATTCCAAATAAAGTAAACTTTTTACTGCACTACATGGTGAACTGATTCCTGGCACCTTTTGCAATCTTCTTGGTAAACAACTGTTGATTGTTGTATTGCTGGCATTACATTTGACATTAAATGTAATTAATAAGGAGAATCTGATCCCATCCGTGTCTCATACTATAGTAGCGGCATTAGCCAAGATCTTCTTCATAAACGGCTTCTCTTGATATCACACATACTGGTATGATTAAATAATGTATTACAAATAATTACGAAGTCTCATTTCTGTTGCTTGAAAAACAAATACAATTTTATGTTGTTAATTATTCCAGTGTTACAGTTTCACCAGCGATGTTTCAGCACTTGAAGTAATCATTACTTTACTAGTCAAACCAATAATTCTGAAATATTTAAATAATTCTTTATGCCGTATTAAGACTATATTTTTGTCTGCTAAGATAGTCACTATGTCATTTTATGCAATTTTTGATTTCTTAACACGTGTTGTAGACAAGAAACATGTCAGATTACACATTTTGAAGAGCTTTTTTGTTACTATTTGTCAGTATTTGAGATGTGATGAAACCCTATCTGACGGTAATTCATAACATTTTTAATTAGAGTATGAATTTGCATCTTATTTGTATGCTTTTGTAATATCTGTTCATGCCACAGGTGATATTATTGTTTTGGGGTGGGCCTTCTTTAAAAAAGACATACATTTGTTGTAGCAATGACATTTGGATGAATTCGACAATAATTTGCTAATACATTAAATATATTTTTTAATCTTTTGTTTTCCCTGTGAGATCTGCCTGGACTGAAAGAAAAAATGAAAAAAAACAATGTAGGCCAGATGTCATGCTGTCATGATCACCAGCGATCAGGGACTTTTGAGATCGCTGGTGAACTATACATCATTACGAACTACATTTCCCAGCATTCCGTCACACACACCCGGTCTCCACTAACACTGATCACTTCCGCAGCTGCAACTCCTTCACTACAGAATTATTTGGACTATAAATATACCCTGCACCCGTCTTGTCGTTGCTCTGTTGTTATATGTCTTCATTATTTCCTAGCCCTGGTAGTCCTGTTTTTTTGTTGGTATTGTATAGTTTGTTATTGCTCATGTTTTGTCTTAGTTCTCGTTCTTAGTTCATGCTTTGTTGTTTTGTTATTTTTGTTTTGCACGATGTCCTGTTTTTGTAAGATGACTCACCATTAAATGCACATGGATCCTATCTCTTGTCCCGTCTGCAATACCTCCCGGTAACGTGACACATGCATCTTATTAATTTTCAACACATTAAAAAAACTTGTGGCCACAATTTTATACTTTTTGTTGCGTTTGAAGTTTTTTTTTTCCTGGTCAAATGTAATAACCATGAATTTCCTGACCATATTTTTGACTCTGGACCACAAAACCACAAAAATGTATAATAATAATAATAATAGGGGGCGGCGCGGTGGCACAGTGGGCACAGTTCAAGCCTCGGCTGGGTCAGCTGGCGTTTCTGTGTGGAGTTTGAATGTTCTCCCTGTGTTCGCGTGGGTTTCCTCCGGGTGCTCCGGTTTCCCACACAAGTCCAAAGACATGCGCTATAGGTGAATTGGGTAAGCTAAATTGTCCGTACTGTATGTGTGTGAATGAGAGTGTATGGGTGTCTCCCAGTGATGGGTTGCGGCTGGAAGGGCGTCTGATGCTTAAAACATATGCTGTTTGCTAAGTTGGCGGTTCATTCTGCTGTGGCGACACCTGATTAATAAATGGACTAAGCTGAAAAGAAAATGAATGAATGATAATAATAATAATAAAGTGCTTAGTAATGCACATTTAAATTACAGTTAAGTTTTAATTTACTGTATAGTAGTAATTTTACAAAATATCTTCATGAAACATGATATTTACCTACAGCATTATTTCAATGATTTTGGGCATAAAATAAAAATCAAAGATTTTTACCCATACAATGTATTTTGGACTTTTGCCAAAAAATAGTAAAAAAAATATTATGTGTTTTAAAATAGCCATTTTTATGTGCAGTATAGTTATGGCAAAATAACATTACAACACATAAAAAACTAACATAAATTGTGGTTTTGCATATTATCTGATTATAAGCTAAAATGCAAAAAATTAATTCATTCATTTGATATTTTTCGGCTTAGTCCCTTTATTAATCTGGGGTCGCCACAGCGGAAAGAACCGCCAACTTATCCAGCATATGTTTTACGCAGCGGTTGCCCTTCCAGCTGCAACCCATCACTGGGAAATGCAAAAAATTCACCCTAGATTTTTAAAGGGCAAAAATGCAAGATCACTATTTATGTTTAGCTCTGCTATGTGGAAAAACACAGCGCCCCTCCAAACATTTGTCACCTGACCTAAGCAAATCCCATAGGTGACCTGTTTTGATCTCAAAAAGGTGAATTTTCACCAAAGTTTGGAGAGTTGGTGGGTCTATTTCCCTTTATTTCCCATGAAACTAACTGTGTTTCCTAATATGTATTACTTTAAAGTCCCAAAAGTTTATGATTCTCTCTTTTCTGAGTGATAATGTGTGCTTTCTGAATAATGAGCGTGGACTTCAAAGACCTTTTTCAGTTCAGATGAGACGTCTTGACTCGGGAGATTTAAGCAAGACACATCAGAGAGTGATAGAGGATACCTTCAGTTTTAATAAGGACCACAAGGACACAAGCACAACAATAAAGCCAACAGAGTCGTGGCGATAGAATCAGACAAACAGCGCTGTCACTAATTAAAACAAGCTCTCCTTGCTTTAATTTAAGAGAGGACATGACATGAACGAGGGCTTCTGCGTTAGTTTAGAAGATCCTCTCTGGCAAACAAAGCAGAGGACATTTCAGATGGTAAGGGGTGGTATTCTCGAATGTAGAATGAGAGTGGCAGGCAATTACAGTTCAAAGCGGTACACACGAAAACCACCTTAATTAGGTGTCCCACAGACAAATACAGACCTGGAGATAGACTGCACTAATGACAGCAAAAAGCATAGAGTTGCCTCTAAGAGGAGCTCTTCAATGAAGCCATGCTACACATTAGCTGTAATACTTCACACATGACATTGCAGACCATGTTCACTCGGTTAACATATTGGGGATTAGCATGGGGGACACAAGAAGAGTCTCTAAGGACTGAGGAATTTAGCATTCTTTTCAATATAGTGTGTAACTGAAGACAACAACCAACACTGCATCTGCAATATCCCACATAGATATACAGGAGTTGGATAATGAAACTGAAACACTGGCCAATTTAGTGTTGGAGGTTTCATGGCTAAATTTGACCAGTCTGGTGGCCAGTCTTCATTGATTGCACATTCCACCAGTAAGAGCAGCACAGTTTTGCTAAAAAAAAATTGCAATGCACACAGTTTTTTCAATTCAATTAATCTTTATTTCTATAGTGCTTTTACAATGTAGATTGTGTCAAAGCAGCTTAACATAGAGGTTCTAGTAAACTGTGCATCTTGCTGGTGCATCTGTGACCAAGACAGCAAGTCTTTGTGATGTATCAAGAGTCAAAAAACAAACAAACAAACAAAAATAAATAAAAATAAAACCACAGCTGCCCAACTCACTGCAGAATTAATTGTGCACCTCGCCTCAACTGTTTCCACCAAAACTGTTCATTTGGAGCTCCACAGGGTCAATATACGTGGCCGGGCAGCTATAGCCAAACCTTTGGTCACTCGTGCCAATGCCAAACGTCAGTTTCAATTGTGCCAGCGGTGAAAATCTTGGGCTGTGGACAATGTGAAACATGTATTGTTCTCTAATGAGTCCACCTTCACTGTCTTTTCCACATCCAGGAGAGTTACGGTGTGGAGAAGAACCAAAAGCGTACCCCCCAAACTGTTACATGTCCAGAGTGAAGCATGGGGGTGGATCAGTAATGGTTTGGGCTGAAATATCATGGCATTCCCTAGGCCCAATACTTGTGCTTGATGAGCACATCACTGCCAAGGACTACCATGTGCACCCAATGGTTCAAACATTGTATCCTGAAGGCGGTGGCGTGTATCAGGATAATAATGCACCAATACACACTACAAGACTGGTGACAGAGTGGTTTGATGAACATGAAAGTGAAGTTGAACATCTCCCTTGGCCTGCACAGTCACCAGATCTAAATATTATTGAGCCACTTGCTAGCTTTCTTAATGATGTCGCACATGTCATTAAAGACAGAGAGCAATAATTGGGTGAGAAACAACAAGGCATGCAACAATAAAACAAGAATTTAAGTAAAAAATGATATAAGCTGACAGTGACTATCATAACAGACAAAGTAGACTGAACCCGGCACTAAGGGAGTTTTGCTGTAATAGCATTGCAAGGGACTTTATATTTTACAAACAAACAAACAAACAAATGAGCCAGCAAGCAAACAAAGAAACAAAATAATAAAACAAAAAAAATTAATGTCTGATTTAAAAAAAGCACAAATTTAGAGTTCTTTATGCAGTTTAATGGAATTGTTTTATTATTGACTGAAATACAGCTGAAATAGCCTGATATAGGTTTGGAACAACATTATGATGAGTAAGTAACAGAATTTAGGAGACCTATTTCTTTAAAACAAAATATGAGTAATCTATATTTAATTGATACATATAAAAATATGTTTAGATTTGGATTTGGAGTGTTTGTTACCCAATGATGTTGTTAAATTCAACTTTTTTTCTTTTTTTTTTGTCCTTGGAGAAGTGTAAATATTTGAAGCAGTAGATTCCACATGCCTCAAGGTCTCCATGACTACAAGCTTCCAGGTCTCCATGTTCACACAAACATTTTGATTGATTCAACTAAAGCAAATACTTCATGCCCAAAGGAAAGAGCTGCATATTAATAATCAGTGTCTGTCATATGTTATACGTACTACAGCAATACTTGTTTTTGTCAGCTACCCAGCATTTAATGGAATAATATCACCTGTAACCTATACCCGCTACTAACATTTTGTAAATAACACCAGACCTGCTGTTAAATGATATTTTTTATTACAGAAATGGATCTCTAAAATGTTTCTCTCTCTCCATCTCTCTCTCTCTCTCTCTCTCTCTCAATTCAATTCAATTTAATAATTGCTTTATTGGCATGAAAAATGTTACAAATGTATTGCCAAAGCATTTATTAAGCATAGTTTACATTAAAAAAATAAATAAAAGAACATACATATATTTTAAAAAGCAAACAGTAAACACAGTAAATGGTAGTAGTAATAGTAGCAGTAAAAAAAAATAATAATAAAAAATAAAAAGATATATACATATAATAATTAAATAAATAATATATCATATTATTATTATTCAATATATCATATTATTATTCAATATATCATATTCAATATATCATATTCATTTATTTCATATTATTCATATATATATTTTAAAAAAAATAGATCAGAATACACTGTACATTTAACAATCAACATTTTAGGATAAAACAGTAATAAAAACAAAAATAATCAGTATATTTACAATGATTCATTTATAATAATCTAGATGTGTGTGTGTGTGTGTGTGTGTGTGTGTGTGTGTGTGTGTGTGTGTGTGTGTGTGTGTTTGCAAGCGCATCACTGATGTTTTTATTGGTCTCCTCTCTCTTTTTGTGACAGGTATTAATGTATTGTGCCGCTAGAAGGATACAGTCAGTTTTTTCCCCTAGTAAATATTGCAGTTGTGTTGTATTGTCTACCTCAGTGAATTGAGGGTAAATGCTCTGGAGTTTGGGTAGAATGTTTCTCTGATGTGCTGATAGTTTGTGCAGCGGGTGAGGAAGTGTTCCTCCGTCCCCACCTCTGCCTGGGCACAGTGTGGGCAGATGTGGCTCTCTCTGGGTTGCCAGTTCTGTCTGTATCGGCCCATCTCTACAGTCAGACTGTGAGCACTCAGCCTGTATTTGGTCAGTGTTGCTCTTAATTTACTGTCCTTTACTGCACTCAGATATGTTGCTGTCGTATAATCTCTATTTAGGTATAAATAACATTGAAGTTTACTTTGTTTCCCTGCTGCTTCATTCCAGTAAATCAGATACTCTTCTTTTCGTGCATTTATCATTTGATTGGGCTTAATTCTGTGGATGTCCGTGTCCTGATGCTGCCTGCTGTTAGTAATATTTGCTATGTTGGTTTGTGTTTGCAGCTTCAGGACCATCTGAATTAGGGGGCTTTTTTCAGTGTCCATTTCTTGGTTTTTGAGGGCTTTAAAATGATAAGAGTTGGGGTCACTCATTTTTATATGTTTCCAAAATTTGACGGCCCGTTTCTCAATGCGCATGAGTAGAGGATACTGGCCTAATTCTGCCCTGCATGCATTGCTGGGTGTGTTCCTCTGTACCCTGAGGATGCTCCTACAGAACTCTGCATGTAGGCTCTCTCTCTCTCTCTCTCTCTCTCTCTCTCTCTCCCTTAAAGATATCCTCCTCCACCTCCACACCTTCATCTTCTATAGGAAACTATGCTTCTATAGGAAACTTCATCTTCTATAGGTCTGCTTGCTAATTAGCTTCACCTCAGATGCCTTGCTGTCTTTGGGCGTGTGTTTAGTGTTATTTTCAGTACAAATGAAATGTGTGTGTGTGTGTGTGTTTACCTTTGCCACATGGATGCCATTATGTCTGTAAGCTGACAGGAGCTTTATCCAACTTTATTAGCGAGATTGTAAGAAATGACTGGAAATCGAGGCTGAAAAAAAATGAAGACAAAAGCTGTTAAATTAGGATAGCTATAATATTGATTAATCCTAAATAACCCAACACAGGCTCATTGTAAATACCCGCTTCAGCCTACAATTTTGTGAAACTGCAAAAAGCATATTTCAATACGTTTGATTGGTACACCAACAACTTTTGTTCCTTTTCACACTAATGATATTTATAGGGACGTATTATTGACATATAAAGGATTATTTTCATGCAGTTCTTTGCACAACTCCAAATAAACACCACAATACAACTTAAAATGTTTATTATTTGAATATGTTTACCTCACATATCTGTCTCCATATAGACAACTTTTTTGGTGGGGTCTGTGTTTCTCAGTAGCTAAAGAACAAAAAATTAGTTTTTTTTCTGATTAGCAACAGAATATGCTGTCGGGAAAGAGTGATGCTTCCGAGAGTAATTTGTGCATCCTGTATTCAGTTGAGCTTTCAACAGTAAGTGTGTGCACGCACAGTATCCCACAAATTATGCTTAATAAACAGACATTGTGTAAGGTCATGTAAAAACTGGAACTGTTATTGATTAGTGGTTAAAATTTAAAAACAAAAGGATGATTGGCACATGTAGATTTTTTTAAATGTATCTTGAAAAACCTCAGTCTATAAACACGCTTGCTTTCTCTATTTTGTTGTTTTTTATGTGCTTTTTACTTTTTTATCTTTACTATTCCTTTAAACATCATCTAGTTTACTACACCTGTTTAAGACATCAATTCTAAATT
Organism: Danio jaintianensis; assembly: GCA_903798115.1. NCBI lineage: Eukaryota > Metazoa > Chordata > Actinopteri > Cypriniformes > Danionidae > Danio > Danio jaintianensis. The sequence continues at coordinate 6,544,805 of CAIGQV010019951.1, read as the reverse complement.
AATAGATTTATTGATTGATTGATATTTCATATAAACCAATGTATAACTTTTTATGTATTATAGTTATATATTGATAAATATTTATATAATACTATTGTCATTTAAAGCATTTTTAAAGAAAAAGACAATGTCAGAACAACAGCAACAAAATTATTCTGATTGAAAATCTAGGTTTTTCCACAAAATATTGGTTTCTTAACTCTTCTTAAGCTAAAACTGTGGTATGCGGTTTAAAAATGAACATTACTCTAAAAAAGGTCTGAAAACAACACTAAAAGTAGTGTATCAGTAGTTAATGTAATAAAGCAAAAATAGGTTTTACTCACACACACACAAATCATAAATCCTGTAAATATAAATATAAAATCTATACATTTTAGTCTTTTGAGCTATGATGAAATGAAATCACTTTCTGCTAAACAGAATCACATACTGACTTAAGTCATTAATACAGCTAAACTCAAGCACCAGATTACAAACAACTAGTATAAGTTGATATCATGGGGTCTGTAGAGCACTTGATAGTTATATCCTCTCCTCTTGGAATTCAAGTCGGTCCATTAAAGGCTTGAGGAGAATAGCTAATTATACTGGTGAGAAGGTAAGACTCCGTAAAAGGACCTTGGGGGAACAAATTGGTCTAAAGAAACTAGCAATTTAATGTGGATTTCTCAAGAAGAAAGAACAGTTAAAATATTGATTGCTTTAAGTACAATCTGGCCCACCGAGATGGAATTTTTTTTTCTAGTGAGAAAATGACTAAAGGCTTCTACAGGCTGTGCAGGTTCAGCAATCTTATAGGATTATCACAAATCACACTGTGCAACATGGATTTAATAAACTTGGGCACAATATGTATGTACACTGTAAAATGATGACATTCGTTGAATCCTAACTTACTGTATGATGCAAGACAGATGAAATTTTATCTGCTTGTGATAGTGTTACACAAACAAAGCAATGTAAATCATGCTATATAGCCAAAAGAGTGGTGCAGGTATGACATCAAACCAGCAAGAAAAATGTGAGGAAAGAAAGAGTTTTTCCTATGAGGTTTTATAACTTGTAAAATGGAAATATGTAAGATTTTCTCATTAAAATATCCAAAAAAAAACACTACAACAAGTATTTTGCTGTTTTATTTTGTTGACCTATGTACATACATTATCCTAGATATTTGAACAATGTTAAAATCCAGAGAAATAAGCAATTTAGTGACTGGTGAGATGAAATTGTTGTGTTAACAGAAGGACTGAAGCAGCTCCAATGCACAAGACAGTCCAGGAGTGACAATGGAGGTGGCTAAGGCACATCTGCCACATGCCCTCCAACTCTTTGTATAGGTTTGCCCTGCAATGCACCACACTGGGGGAACAAAACTACTGGTGCCCAAACGAGCTTGGCACTTGACTTTGACTTGAAAGTAAGTGACTTGAGATTTGACTTGACTTTAAGTGGACGACTTGACAATGACTCAAACTTAAAATAATAACAGACAGGGAATTCCTTTTAAAAATAATGACAGTGACATCAGCACCAATAATGGCAAATCAGCATCTGTGCCTTTAATTCTGTGCAACTCAAATGAGCCCAACGTGGCAGACAGTAGTCAAGCTCCACAAATGGTCTCTTTTAGTTATTTCAAGAGTTCACACTTAGCTGATGATTGATTATAAAGCTTGTTTGGCATGCTGTCCCGGGAGAGAGCCCTGAGCTCATAAGATCCTCGAGCCCGGGGCTCCCTCCCATTTGAAAGGCGAGAGGGGAGTTTGAGCTCAGGTAGATCTCGAGAACTCGCCTGCTGTAGTAGCTAATGAACAGATAGTGATTGCTCTTAAGAGATAACTACTTACTAGGAGCATGTCTATGGTGCTGATTTGAATTAGTCAATTAACTTAAGTTGCGTGTTTTTGGACGGTGGGAGGAAACTGGGGAACCCGGGGGAAACCCACGTGAGCACGGGGAGAACGTGTAAACTCCGCACAGAAACGTCAGCTGGCTTGGTAAGGACTAGAACCAGTGACGTTCTTGCTGTGAGGCAACAGTGCTAACCACTGGGCCACCGTGTCACCCATCTAGGAAAGGAGGAGGAGTAGGGGTGGAAGGGTGGCTTCTTCAAAACGAAGATGGCTGTCATATGGAACTTAGTGTATTTATAGTGGCTTAGGAATCGTCTGATTGGTGAATCATAAATGAATAATGCGGGACCAGCCGCAAGCAATCATAAGCATGTGATCCTCTCGAAATTAGTTTATAAATAAACTTCACAAAGACTTTATATATAATATTATATAATATATTATAAATAATAATTAAAAAAGATATGCCAGATGCAGAGTATGCAATGCAAGAATATCTGACGTGATAACTATAATGACAAATTTCATCTGACTTGACTTGCTTAATTTGTCTGAACTGTGACTTGAGACTTGATGGTAAAATACTTGCTTGGACTTAACCATGTGTGACTTTTCCCCACCTGTGTTGTGAAAACATATGTTAGAAAATGCTAATTGGCTAGCATTTTCCTGTAAAACCATAGGGTATACAGGGAATAGTCTGAAAAAAAGAGAAATTATCCTGTATGGTGAGTGGAAGTAGTTGTGGGTGAAAAGGTCTAGTTGAAGCCAGAGGTCAGTGGAGGGTAGCAAGATGGGTTTGAGCTGAGTTAAAAATAACTCAAATAACACCTTGTTATAACCAAGGTCTACAGACGAGCATCTCTGTACACACAGCACATCGAATCTTGAAGCAAATGAGCTTCAGGAGCAGAAGAAGAAGAGCACACCAGTGACACTCCTGTCAGCTAAGAACAGCAAACAGAGATTTCATACAGAATACAAAACTGAACAGTAGAAGGATTTCTGCTGCAACATTTAGATAGTAGGGGCAGAATGTCATATAAGCAACATCTATTTGTGTGGAGGGTATTTTCTTGGCACATTTTAGGACCCTTAGTACAAATTGAGCACTGCTTGAAAGCCACAATCTACCTCAGTATTGTTTCTGACCATGTCCATTCCTTTTTTAACATAGTCTACTCATCTTTTGACGGCTACTTCCACCAGGGTTCTGACAACTCTGTCATTATTTACTCACCCTCCACTGGTTTTAAAGTTGTTTTGTTCTGTTGAACACAAAGGAAGATAATTGAAGAATGTTGGAAACCTGCAACCATTGAAACCCAAAGTAGGAAAAACAAATAAATTTGTGTGTTAAACAACACAAAGTGACACAAACAGGTTTGTACAACCCAGGCTCATTCTGAAAACGTACCACTATATACATTTCTGGAGAGCGCCAAATATGTCCCAGGAGGTAAATTATTTTGCAGTTTTTGTTTTTGCGAATCCACCAGAGGTCACTATGTACGCTTTTTCAGATCTCAAATTTCTCTCGCAAGTGTCATTCCCGCCTGCTTATCTCGCATAAATCCACCAGAGGCCACTGTCGACTGACTGACTGACTTACTGAATGACTGACCGATCAACTGACCCACCCTCCTCCTTCTCTAAACCCAACCAATAGTGTTTTCAAAAGCACCGATTGACCCGCCCACCCACTTCCCTAAACCCAACTGACAATTTTCAAAAGCAATTCAGAAAAAGAAAAGCCCTCGCCTGATTTTTACCACGTTTTCATATTTTACCACATTCTCACCATGTTATTTACTTGTTTATTTTATTTTTTGGCTTCTGTTTTTGTCTTACCTGCTTTCTGGCACAGTTCTTTGCCAGACTCGAACCCCGTTGTAGTGGTCAGCTCCTCTCTGCGTCTCAAGTCCACCGACGTACATGGCGAGCTAGACAAGACAAACTGACAAACTAGACAAACTGGTAACAGTGGGAAAGCCGTCCATACGGATGTAAGCGATCAGCTGGTAAGCATGAAAAGGAATGGCATCATAACGCCCCGTAGCATTCGTTTTAAAAAAAGAATACGTACTTCTGGCTACATAATTCGCGATCTCCAGAAATGTATATAGGGCTACGTTTTCAAAATGAGCCTATGTTGGGTTTGTAACAAGTAAAGGGTGAATAAATTATGTCAATTTTTTCATTTTTGGGTGAACTATCCATTTAAGGTAGATCTGGAGGAAAAAAAATATAACTATAACTATGATCATTTAAACTCAAATTAAATTCACTTGGTTAACAGTTTCTCAGTGAAGTGGAGGTTGTGTAAAAGAGAATCATTTGTATGGAAGTTCAGCCCTAATCTTTACCTCTTCATTACTGTGTCCTTCAGCAGGGTGTTTAAATGTTGCTCTAGGGGGCCTGTTAGAGTACTGATGAAAGGTAAAGATGAAAAGCTGCACATAACTGAAGTTCACATGACAGCTGATTACAGGATGTTTCATACTATCACTAATGTCCTTTTAAGGCACATCAGTCCAATCAGCAGCAATATGTATAATGCCTCCAGGCAGCTGTTTGCAGAAGTACAGCTCATATCTACTTTATCTGCATAAGCGGTGGTTGAAATTAGATTTCCAAATTGTGGTTGATTTTTTAAAAATATATAGGCTAGAACAGTTAATGCATGATCAGTGACCACATTCATATTGTTCATCAGAGATGGTGTTGGCTTGAATTTAAGCAACCTGAAATAAATCAATTAATTAGATGGAAAATGCCTGTGGTGCTTACATTTCCATAATCAATTGATCATTATCCTTTTGGTGGAGATTGATCCTCCATGTTATAGGTTGAGGATTTTAAATAGTTTTTTTTTTTTTGTCTAATATTATACTATAGCTTTATGCTTTCAAAACAAAGGATTTTGTTGCTCCAAACTCTATTAAAATATCTTTATATGTTAAGACAATGAAAAAAAGGCCTTAGAATGATGGAAGGATGAGTTAACAATGATAGATTTTTCATTCTGGTCAACTAACCCTTCACGGTTAACACAAATTGCCACAGTTTACTCAGTCTCACGTTTTTACAAACATGCCTGACCTTCTTTCTTTCTTCAGAAATTTAAAATAATTAACAGCTCACTGTTATAGACACAACTGCAATAGAGGGTTGCAGCTGTGACGTCAAAAGCCAGGAGACAAATTTGTTGTTGGTTCTGAGATGTGTATATGGGTTTTAATACCAAGGTCTTCAATGTATGATTAAAAAGCCTATGCTATATGAAGTAACTGATTATGGTAACAAAGGTAAATATAATAATTGTGTAATTCACATTGTAGAAAAAAAATTATTGACAGGTTATATTTACAGTACCACAGACCTTATTTTGATCATGACTTTAAAAACAACAACTAAATTATAATAAGCACTTTTTTATGCAATAATTCAAAATGTGCATAGAATAGGTGGATGGAAACATAGCTATTGACATCCATGGAATTAAAAATTTATAAAATCTAGGTTCCAATGGAATAGAATATACTGTAACTGGAAAAGTTATGCACAGTGTGTTTACATCAACCCTTTGTCTTCATGACCATTGAGCAGGGTCCAAAAATAATGCAAACGCCTCTATGAAAGTCTCTATGATACTGTCAGGCTATTCATTTGACTTACTCATTTGAATTTGCATGATTTGTTTAGATTCGTCTCCCTCTCTGTATCACAGCCCCCTAAAATACAGTGCAACACTGCTCTAATCAGTCTTTGGTGACTGCAGCAAACTGGCAAGCTCTCAATAAAGAATACTTCTAGAAGTTACTTCCAGAGTCTCCTGGTCTTCGCTTCTATGTTTACAACAGTGGGAACAAAAAATACTGGCTCTTATTTCCAACATTCTTCAGGATATCTTGTTTTGTGTTCAACAGAAGGAGGAAAGCAGGTTTGGAATAAGTGAAGTGTGAATAAATGATGGAAGATTTTTCATTTTTTGGGGTGAACTATCCCTTTAAGACAGTTTCAGGGTTTGAAACCAAGCAACTGATTCAATGAAAGCATTTAAGTGAAAAGAGCTACATTATTTGTCTATGAACCAGACATTCAAACTTCTTTCATTAACCATCCAAAGCAGGGGTCAGCAACCTTTTGGCCGTGAAGAGCAATTTAAAAATTCTCTGCTTAATCACTACTGAGCTCCACTGTGTGTCCGTGTGTGCGTGTGTGTATGCGTGTGTGTAGTTAGCGCATCACCATCATTATTTCAAATTAAATAGATGCATCTCTTTCTTCAGCGCTCGAGTTATTATACACACACATATTCATCCAGGCCAAAAAGCTTTCTGGGATTTGATTTTGCAACAATTATTTTTTTCACCCCATAATTTTAAGTTTATCTAAGCTTATATTATACCTACTATGATTGTGGGACTATTATTAAAAAAAAAAAAAAAAAAAAAAGATTATAGAGCTCTCAGGAAACGCAACCAGGCATGGAACATCTCATCACAGCTTGTCATCAAAATGCAAAATTTGCAAAAGACAGATTATACGGATTATATGTATTCAGTGCCAACCAAAGAGGCATGAGATATTTTTAATGGTATCTTTTATTAGTTTAACGTGTATGTTGTGAAATTTGCTACATATGTTTTTACTGAAACGACAAACACATGTAAACTGCTCCATATAAATGTTTAATGCACATTTATGTATCATGCCATATCAATCAGCTCTTACTGTGATTTTTCTGGAGTGAAAGGATGCCAGTAAAAAAATAAAAAAAAATAAAAAAAACACATCTGTTTATGCAAAGGTTGATATTAGTTCCTTAAAACCACAAGTTAAAACCACAAAATACAACTCTAAATACATCTCGGCTGTTCCTCTTTCTTAAGTATAATTATAATTCAGTCTATATTTCATCCACAACACAACTCAGGAGCAAACTTTCATTTCATTCACTCACTCCTTCTAGCTAAAATAAACCACTACCACCTCAGTTGAAATGATTGTCATTTGAAAGCATCTACACAGTTTGTTCAAATATTTGTTGACAACTAAAGTATGATTATTTTGCACGTGTATTTCAGAGCACATTGCACTGTGTGTATGTGCGTGCGATAGGCACTGACATGAGTTGCAGAGTGTCAGAGCAGAGTTTGTTAATATTCATGACAGAGCTTTTACATAAATAAGATGTAAACACATGAGAAATTTTCATTATTTTTCTGAATCTGATCACCTAAAAAATGTTAACCTTTAAAGCCCTATCAGCGCCAATAGCCTATTAGTTAAGTTCATCAACATATATATATATGTGTGTAAAATAATCATAAATACCAGAAGCACTAAAGACACCAATTGATAAACCACAACTGTAGTTTTTATTTATTATTTATTTTTTATCATAAAATATTGATCATATATTGATGTTGTACTTTTAGTCTGCATGTAAAATCCATACACTTGCTTCTGTCATGTTTTCTGCCTATTCGAAAAAAAAAAGTTTTTAATCCATACTATAGTAAATTACTAGAATTAATCTGTTGTGGCAATTCTATAGTTGCTATGGTAACACAACAACTAATGTAATAGAAATAAATGACCCAAAACTGTAGTTTTTTACAACTATACAGTATATTATGCTGCAATACACACAGGCTACTGCAGTAAAAACTGATGTAAACAGTATTTATTTGTTTATCAGTGCACTATATTTAGTACTGCTGGAGCATTTATTAACAATGTTGTAAATACTATAATATATCCAGTATAATACACTTTACTACTATATGGCCAATAAACAATATAGTATTTACTATAAATTACTATAGTATTTTTTTTCATGTGGGTGGTGAAGAAATGGAGTTATATTGGAACTCAGCTTGAAATTGGCTGTTGCTTCTCCTGACTCGCACTGGCCTTCTGTATTTCACAGAAGCAAGAGACTTGAATGACAGAATATTCATTCCTTGAACTCTCTCATGTGAATTAAAGTCTTTATCATGGAGAAAAAGAAAAAAAAAAAAAATCGAATCTTAAGTGAATGACACTTCAACTGAATTGCTTAAAAAAAGGTTCTCTGATAATGACAACGCACTAGCTGCTGACCTTTTATATAACGTATCTGTGATCCACACCATCTGAGATGCTGCAGTCTTGTCCTGTCGTGCTGCACCAATTTCAGTCTCCCAAATAGCACATCATGATCACAGCTGTCGAAGTACTTGTGATACTCCAGACAGACTGATTTCTGTAAAGAGGGAATGGCACAGATCCAAGTGAAGTGCAACTTTTGATTTATTTAAAGTTCCTGTGAACTTTCAGTTGCACTATAATGATAGATCGGACAAGGTCGGTGATGGATTTGTCTTGATAATGTCGTGTTTAAGGTTGCATTAGTCTGAGAAGCAAAGGGAGAGAGAGAGTTTGAAAGATGACTGCCATGAATGTAGGATTAATACTAACAGATGATTGATATATTTAATTAAGGGTTTAAAATTACTTTTCAGACAAAAGCACTGAACTGCACCATTAAATAAATGTTTGGCAGACTGCTTAAATGCACTTCATATGAGACACAAATTAACATATTTAAAGTCAAAATAATTCATTAAAGTGACTTCAACCAAGGTTTTGCATACGAAATTGGTTGGATTATACATAAATAAATGCTGGCACATTGAAATGCATGATCACTCAGCGCCATTTCGGTTATTTGCCAATGGCAACTAATTAGAAGTCATCAATAACTCATTTGCCCATTTTTTTTTTTACATTTAGATTATATACCTTTGCCACTGATCAGTTACTTAAAAATCACTCATTCTTTTAAAACAGTATAATACAATAATAATAAAGTTAACACAACATTTCTTTATACACAAACACTTACATTTTATAATATCTCAATATCAATGTTTTTACATCAAATTAAATTAGCTTTTATTTACACAAAGAATATTAAATACAAGGCATAATATCTGTGTATTGTATAATTTTATGTTTTAAATAAAACATATGATATAACATATGATAGTCCATTTGCATTCAGTGTAAGAGGTGCATTTATGAACAAATTAAACTACTTGTTCTGGCATATTATTTCTTAAAACAAGACTATATTTTTCCCTAGAAAATACTTCTTGATTTAAGAATTTGTAGATATTTAGACTAGAAACAAGACAAACAATCTAAGTAAGAAAATCATTTTTTGCAGTGTACACACATAAATTGCATGCAAAATCTCAGCAGCTTCTGTTCCTGTAAGAAGCTACAATAACTGTTTAAGCATGTAGGGGTTACTGTGCTAATTTTATTGCGCCTTTTGTGTCCTTTATAGCAATTACACCATATTTCCAAGGAAGAAATAAAGACATGCTGCTTGCAAAGTACTGGCTAATGGATACATCTGTGTGCGTGCATGTATATGTGTGTGCTTGTCAGGGCATAAATGAAGAGTGACAGATTATTCCTCCAGAGGATGACAAGACAGCCACATTAACACAGGCTGAGGCTGTGTCTGGGTGACTTAGTGTCAGTCAGGGACAGACAGATGAAGAGGGGCAGAGATGTATATCTAAGGCAGAAGGTTGTCTCACCGATTCCTGGAACGAGCCAGACATTTGCCTCTAGTAGTGATTTTGACATTACGACATTTATATCTAAGGGCTGTATGTTTTTACTCTTATGAATGTTTACGACAGTCATGTCAAAGCACAGACAATAGGGTGATAAAACCTATTATCAGAATGGTGGGCAACCAAGTGATTTTTTTAACAGATTTAACTTCACCTTACTGAGGCCATCCACATGAAACTGGTATTTTCTACGGGTAACGGGTATCTTTTACTCAGTTTTGTCGTTTGTCCACATGAAAGTGCACTGTTGTTTTTTTGTTTTTTTTAGATGATTGCAAAGAGCATTTGATTTGCATTTGCATTTGATTGTACACTGATTTTTGCCAAGAAATTGAAGGTGTATTTAACAGACTGCCAAATGCTACATAAAAGAAAATGAATTGCTGAAAATCACAGAAACAAATGAACTCCAAGCTCTGAAACAGATTTGCAGTTATCATTCATTCATTCATTCATTTTCTTTTCGGCTTAGTCCCTTTATTAATCAGGGGTTGCCACAGCGGAATGAACCGCCAACTTATCCAGCATATGTTTTATGCTGCGGATGCCCTTTCAGCTGCAACCCATCACTGGGAACACCCATACACTCTCACATTCACACACACTATGGCCAATTTAGCTTACCCAATTCACCTATAGCGCATGTCTTTGGACTTGTGGGGGAAACCGTTGCACCTGGAGGAACGTGCAAACTCCACACAGAAATGCCAACTGACCCAGTCGAGGCTCGAACCAGCGTGAGGCAACAGCGCTACCCACTGCGCCGCCATTTGGAGTTATCACTTTATGTTAAAATATGTTGCTATAAAATCATACCCTATACTGTATGTCAAATATCTAATTATAATGTATATTATTGACAACTAATCAATTTAATATTTACCATCTTCAATTCTGCATAACTGGAAGTAAAAAAAAACACTGACAAAATATTATCTAATCGGTTTGATAAGATATGACAATATATTTGATACAAGTGATCACATGGATTTAGCCAAATTTGCTTTTGTATTTCCCCAAAGTCAAATCAGGCAATATCAATGTCAGGAAAAAAAAGAAGAAAAAAAATCCTGGCTGCATATCAATATCCACTGGCTATTTGGTATGTTTTAAGGAACATTAAATGGAGTCCAGTAACCTTTAGTTTACGCTGATTATAGTTTGTTTTACTCTCATTTTCACAACTTCCCTATTAAATTCATTCAAGCATTCATTCAAATTCATCTCTTTTGCCACTCAGTCTGGCTGAGGGAACATGGCAAGTTACATCAATGCATATCCTCTATACTGCAGCAAATGATGATGACGACAAAATGAGAGTGTTAAACAGTATTACTAATTTTAAATCAGGTTAGATTTGTCTAAATGTCTACAAAAGTGCATAGTCAAAGTTGAAAAATCCTTTTTAGACCCTCAAGCTATTTTTATTTTTTCCTTTTGTGAACCTCATGTAATTTAGATGTACCCAAATCAATTCAAAAGCAGCTCTTGATCAAGTGGTGGTTGATTACAGGGAGTTTTACTGCATTTTAATGTTTTCTCAGACAGTTGTTTGCTTCAGTGTGTGACCTTCAGTCCTGCACATTATGGTCTGCATGTTCTAAATGCCGTCTTCATCCATAAAACCATTCCCTCTAGACAGACATGTACATAGAAAGTCCACCTGTCAGTCTTTATCTTCATCATGCATCATGTATGAGCATAAACTGATTCTATTCATGTGAAGGAACACATGAAGATAGTTGAAACAGGGCCATATGGAATTGCTATCTGTGTAATATTGCCTTCACACAATATTTTGTTGCCACAAGTTTAAAAAAACATGGTAACACTATTATGGGTGAACAAATGCTACAACCTTACTAACTATTTTGAAGCCGTACAGAACATTGCCATTTTTGCAGCAATGCCATTGAAGATTAAAGAAAGGTTTATTGTGAAAAGTGCTTCAAATAACTTTTTTATTATATAATTTGAAGAGCAGTTTAATCCTCTAATGATGTTTTTTTCAACTATGATGTGTAAAAAGCGTTCTGTAGAATGAAATTCCTTCGGCTTAGTCCCTTTATTCATCAGGGGTCGCCATAGCAGAATGAACCACCAACTTATCCAGCATATGTTTTACACAGCGGATGCCCTTCCAGCTGCAACCTAATACTGGGAAACATCCATACACACTCTTTCACACTCATACACAACGGCCAATTTAGTTTATTCAATTCACCTATAGCACATGTCTTTGGACTGTGGGGTAAACCGGACCACCCGGAAGAAACCCACGCGAACAAGGGGAGAATATGCAATGCCAACTGACCCAGCCGGGACTCGAACCAGTGACCTTCTTGCTGTGAGGCGACAGTGCTAACCACTGAGTCACTGTCACCCCTAAAATGAAATTGTATTTATTTAGTTTTACTTTTTTTTATAGATGTTAATGTTAACTTTTTGTAACCATTGATGCTGCAGCAACAGAAACAACATTAAAATAAAATGTGAAACTTAAATTTGACTTGCTCTAGAGGAATTTTAGATTAATGAGACTAAAGATTGACCATTAGATATATCAAGAACAAACTGTTTCATGTTTAACCGCTATACAGACATACATCTGAGCCAGAAGTAGATTCCAGAACATCTGGGTTAGGTAAGGCTGTTCTCGGCAGTGTAAGAATGTTTTGGGTGTCATGCAATCTTGTACTTCCTGTTTCCTGATTCTCATGTTATTCCCTTGATCCTCATGTTCTCCTGTCTAGTCTATGTGTCTTGTTCTCATTGGTTGCTTCATGTCTTGTGTTCCCCATTGATTTCAGTATATAGCCCTATATATTTTTCCATTGACTCGTATCTAGATTTGTTTATGCAACCTGCTTTTGGTTTTTTCTTAACATGCCATGCTGTATATCAAGTCTGATTCCGTTATGCTTGCATTGTTTTTGTTAAGTTATAATTATTAATAAAACCACACTTGGGTTCTTAAACTCACATTCAGTGGACCTTGCTATACTGCTATATGTTCACTGCAGTTATTTGATCAAATAAAAATTGTACTGTTTGGAACTGTTTTGAATTATTTATTACAATTTAAGACCTAAAATGCTAATTTCTATTACTATTATTTAGCTTTTTTAGTTTTTGTGGAAAGTGTGATATTTTCACATGAATTCTTTCATGAAGAAAGTTCAACTAGAAATCTTTTGTAACAAGCTGTTATAAATCATTGTATTTTTTGGTTTATGCAATGCATCCTAGTTTACTAAACTCTAACCTTTTCACATTTTGTACATTTCATCACAGTTAACAAATTTAATTACATATTTCATGTTATTGAGGTTCCGTGATAATTAAATCAATCTATAAAAAGACTAAAACAAATTACATTTGACATTTTCTCCTGACTCTTCCATGCTGTATAATGATATTTGTATTAACCCAATTTGGATTTAATTTATAGATGCGTTTTACCATAGCCATATAATCAATCTTTCATCAACTACAACTACTCATCTTTACACACTTTACAATTAATTATAATTTGTGTTTCACAATACTATATCTGCTACATTTAAGACTTTTGTCAATGCAAAATAATACTTAGTTATATGGCAGTGATGATAAAATCCTTGTATAGTTGATCATTATCCAAAGGGATTTTATAATTATTGATTTTTTGATTGATTTGTATTATTATTCAATGGGATTAAAATAATTTAACCAAATGAGAGTGCGTATTGAATGTAAATATTACAGAATTATGAATATTTATGAATATCTATTAGCTTAGCATGCTTCCCTCAACTTTCCATTAATATAAAAGGCTAACTAAATGCATAACTGTTTCATTCAGATGCTTATGAAACTCACTTGAAAACAAGTCAGTGATTCCTCATTAAGCTTTGCAATCAAGGTTATAATATTTCTAAAAATGTGCATTCATCACAATTTCATTCCTGAAGAGCCATCGTGGGTGTTACTTTACATAACAAGCTTGAGAATGCACAGCGTAGCATTCACAGATTATACAAAAATCTAAACCCTCATGGCAAACATCTAGCCTTTATTTCTCCTTGCTGGCATAATTCTTGTTCTTCATCTCCGTCTGGCAGATAGTAATGTCTCAAATTAAGAAGAGATGAGGGGAAACAGCCATAGTTTGATCTTGTAATGCCTCTCCAGTGTCCATGTAGAGTTTGACTGTATTACACCATAGAAACATGTACAATTGATTGACAAACTGTAAGAAAGCATTTTAAAAAATCTTTTGAAAACAGTTCAAAATAATTATAAAATATTTAATCTTTCTGGTTCTGCTGAAAATGTATAATTGATCATACTGGGGATACTGAATGTTTATATCCCTTTTTTTGACAATAAATGTATTATTAATAATTCTAGGAGTAGGGAATATTCCTCAGTTCCTACTATAGGCTGCTGCATATGGTTGTTATGCAATGTGGCACATTAATATAGAATGAATGCTCACAACAGTGGTGTTTACTTGCTGGATTAATCTGTGGTTTTGAACAAATTTTGTTCAAACACAGGGAGAACATGCAAACTCCACATAGAAATGCCAACTGACCCAGCTGAACCAGCGACCTTCTTCTTCACCGTGTTGCCCCAATATATCTGAGATGATATAAGTTTGTACAAATTCACTATATTCTTAAAACAGCAAGCAAAATGCAGTGCAAGATAAAGTATACACATCAAATACCAAAGGCTTGCTTTCACTCACTCAAAAATAATTTGAATTGATGAGTTTTTGACTCAAGAACAAATGCTATCAGAACAATTCGATTTATGAATGAATTGTTAAGTGCAATCTGTGAATGGATTTAACAGGTTAACTGAAAACAATCAGCTTGATTATGAATTGCATGCTATCGTCTTTCAGAATGGGTGACGATTTTGAAATGGAAGGAATTGTTTTCTGAAGTGAATGTCATGTGACCTACCAATGCCACTTCAACACGGACAACATGACAAATGTAGCGCATCTAGACTACATTCACACAACTCACATTCACACTATATACAGAACCTATTTATAAAATTTTATTAGACACAAAAAAAAATTAAAACAAATACCTACTCAGAGAGTAATGTATATGATTTTAGAAAACGCATATGTGTTTATAAAATATTAGTGGAGTAAATGATTCAGAGTTTCGACAGAATCAGGTAAACAAATATTTAAACAAATATATAATACACTCTCAGAAACAAAGGTTCGAGAGCTGTCACTGGTGTCAAAGGTACACATTTGTACCTAAAACGGTCCATATTAATACCTCAAGGGTACATATTAGTAACTAAACATTACAAAAGTGTACCTCTTAAAATTTTTAGGTACCAATACATACTTTTAAGGTACTAATATGGACCATTTAAGTACAAATCTGTACATTTTGAAAAGGGAAAAACTGTGAAACTTGAAAACTGTGTTTAGAGCCATATCTAGTTTAGAGCCATATCTAGTTTCTACCCTCCCAACCAAAATTTAGCTACAATATGGACACACCCAACCAAATTTTAATTTCAAAATGTAAAGGTGTTGTCCATCTATGTTTTAAAGCCATTTTAAATTATTTAAGAGCATTTTCTAAAGTGTAAAATGATCAAATATAAAAATTACCCCATAAATTACTCACCCTCAAGCTATCGTCTGTGTATGTGACTTTCTTCTGTCAGACGAACACAGTCGGAGTAGTTTTAAATTTTCTCCTGGCTCTTGTATAATGTGGTTGGGTAGTGACCCTTTTATCAAAGATTCCAAAAGCACATAGATCCATCTTAAAACTAACCCATAGGCTACCAGGGGGTTAACGCATGTCTTATGCAAGAGATTGATTAATTTTTAAATGATAAACTGAAAATACTGAATTACAGTGGCGGTCCAATGTGCATTTGTAAGATGCATTCGTAATGACACACTGCCGAATGACCCTTGATTTAAGACGCACCCATAGCTGAAGCTCTGGCGGCAGTAGACGAATGAGGATAACTAAACACCCATTACTTGTTTTATAACTGTAAAACAAGAAGTTATATTTTCAGATGATTTCACTGTAAGAGAGGAAGAGCTTGAGTTTTTTTGCACAACTGTATTTGTTTGAACGGAACTACATCATTATCATCATCATACATCATACATCATTGTCAGAGGTCAGCCGAGAAGTTGATGAGAACGTGAATAGAAATAATTTTGTTACGAAAACAAATAGATTCACTTCCTAAGACATGTGTTAACCCCCAGGCGGTGTATGGGTTAGTTTTACAATAGATCTATGGTATGTGATTTTGGAAGTTTTAAAAAAAGGCCACTACCCATTATCATTATACAGCAGCGAAGAGCCAGGAGGAAATGCAAAACTACTCTGACTGTGTCTGTCTGGCAGAAGAAAATCAAATATACAGAGGGTTTGAGGGTGAGTAAATTATGGGGTAATTTTCATTTTTTGAGTGAACTATTCCTTTAACTTTCCAGCAGAATAATGGTGGTCTTTACAAGACTTTTACTGCAGCTTATGATTACCTCTATAATATTTCCCACGGTTCCACTATTTCCAAAAAGGTATTCATGTAAAGAATACAAATGCACCTTGTCAAAGACTGTCAGTCAAACTCTCCCACAGTTATCAAACATAGAATGTGCCTGAATTCTGCCTTTCACATGCAGCATTTGAACTTAATTATCCATCTATGCCGATTATGCTGAACAGGCCGCTTAGACGACCGCCGTCTCAGTTTCTCTTGATTTTTTCTTCAGCTCCAATATGATTCTTAATCACTATGATCCTTAGCATGAAATTAGGATTCTTGACACAAAAAGACAGTTGGCCGAGAAACATTGGCTATCCAGAGCTGAATGTTAATGCACAAGTGACTAGCCAGACAAATGGAAATAAATGGCTGCTACCTTCTTCGCAATAATACAGAGAGAAAAGGCTGTGATTACCTTGAAGATGAAGCAATTGCACCGTTTGGTGATCTTAAAACCAGCGCAGATTAAAGGAATAGATTTGAGGCTGTAAAAGACTTTCGATTGACCTGTGGGATAAGACTGTCTTCAGGGAGTGAAGTGAGGAGCAAATGTCAGGGAGCAAAGGGATTTAATGGCTGCCTCTTTCTTTCAGCCTATCGCTTCTTCTTCTTTTTAAACAGCTATCTGTCTTGTCCTTGAATATCACGTGCTGGTCAGATGGATTTACCATCCGAAGGCTGTCAGCGAGGGAAGGACATCTCCAGAATAGAAAGCCTGCCTCAGGGAGACGTATGACACTGTGGCCATGACCCTCTTTTAGGGGCAGATTTAAGTGCTGCATGCAAACCAGCAGACTTGTGACATCCAGCACATCCACTTCACTAGGAAGAAGCTTGCTAGGAGGAATCTGCATGCTACTGGGCAGAGATGACATGGATACTGAGATCTGTTGTATGCATTGAATTAGAAAACAGACGCTGTAGAAAACAGACTCATAATTATGACTGGATGAGTCAGAATGAGGTTTTCCGAGTATTAAAGCTGCCATAGAATGAAAATCTGGATATACCTAGGCAAAGTTGAATAATAAGTGTAATAAGTGAACATCACACACCATTGCTTCCTAATTCTCATGTAAATCCTGTGAGGGTAATCCCGGTGAAAAGCATTTGATTGGTCAAAACGTTTCCTAGTGAGATTATAACAATGATCATTTTCCCCCTATTTTATAAATTTATATAAGCTTGTGTTGCTTAATATGCATGTGGGACCCTTATTTTGAAAGCGAGACCAGCATTGTGTAACTCATCTTATCACAGCCCTTTGTCAGAATGCTAAATTTGGGAAAGACGAAT
This sequence comes from Danio jaintianensis, assembly GCA_903798115.1. NCBI lineage: Eukaryota > Metazoa > Chordata > Actinopteri > Cypriniformes > Danionidae > Danio > Danio jaintianensis. The sequence goes on along the minus strand of CAIGQV010019951.1, from coordinate 6,527,467 downwards.
TATAAATGTATTCAGCACCCCCTGAAGAGACATAAGGTCTGTTTAACTGTAGTTTAATGTGTATATTGTGAAATTAGTCACGTATGTTTGTAATGGGGCAACAAACATGTAAACTGCTAAATTTAAGTGCTGGATTGCACATTTATGCATCGTGTCATATCACTCAGTTCTTACTGTGAATTTTCTGGAGTGATAGGACTCCAAATCTCTGTTTATGTTCAGGTTGATATTAATTCATACCTTAATGTTTTCATATACATAAAAATACAAAATAAAACTTTAAATACATCTAATTTTGTCATGTATAATTATAATTTAGCTACCTCAGGAGCAAACTTTCATTTCATTTCATTTATTATAATATAGTATTATAATTAAATAGTAACAATTAATATTAATAAGTATTTTTGCTCTCATTTTCTTAAAATAGGTTTAAGTGATAGGACACCTTATGGTGATGCGATAATCAAAAGATTTCTGAGCTAGATCAAGCTGCTTTCTAGTTGTAATTGTAACCATATGCTCCACTGACCCAAGCTTTACTAATTTTAATACTGAAAAATGGCTTGTTTTAAAGAACTCCATCCTTTAAAGTACTATAAAAACAGACAAGACCTAACATTACTGGACTGCTGAACTACAGAGCTGGTGCGGACACCCAAATTGCTATTATCAGCAAGCACACAGTCTATATTTACTTTTATAAACAGGATTTTCACTAACAGTAAATCGCTGTGAATCTAGCTAATGCAATCTATCGAACAGCAAATTTAGGTATCATAGCCAATGCAGTGGAAGAAAACAACACAAACTACTGCAACTTCAAAAGAAACAAACACGAAGATGCAAAAACTATAGCGCTGGATACCTGAGATACTTGATTACAGTACCTACCGTACTTGATTAATACTGACCATTTAATTTAGAAGGAATAATAAAGGTGTAACCAATTATCTTTACCATACTGTTTGAATATAGAGTTATACAAAGACATTTCAGAGAAGTTGCAATTTAGCCCATGAATCAAATGAACAAAATAGCTGTAATTTAAGCCACAAATTGCATTTCATCCCCTGAAAAAGCTAAATTTGAAAACATGCACATCCACCACAAAATACCCAGACTGAATACAAGCAACTAATTTCTATCTATTTCCAAATCTTAAGACAATTATTTCCATTTATGACTTTTCAATGTGTAAGCACAGTTTTCATTTTTTGGGGCGATTAGATTATAAATTGTTCAAACGTTACGGTTACTAAAGTAACCCTCGTTCCCCGAGGGGGGGAACGGAAATGCTATGTGGAAAAACTTCCACTATGGGGATTTCGTCAGAAAGCCAATCATTCTGAAGAGTAATTAAACGGGCCAATGAAATGCCAATGAGTTGGCGGTGTCAGCGTGCGCAGCTGGCAGCAATCATAATCAGCTTGTGAATAAGAATGCCGGCTGTGCCACACAACAACACCTTTTCTAGCTGAAGAAGCCGAACTACAGCTGTCAGCTAAGGCGCAATCCCTGTGGCGAAGGAACATAGCATTTCCGTTCCCCCCCTCGGGGAACGAGGGTTACTTTAGTAACCGTAACGTTCCCCAGCGGGAGGGGAACTTCAATGCTATGTGGAAAAACTTCCACTATGGGAAAATCTATGGAAAACGCCACAGTGATTGAACCTTACCGTGTCGCTGGTGAGAGGTTTGCCAGGCTCCGGCGTGAGCGCACCATCATCACCAGAGACGCAGCCCACCAACGTGTCCCCTGACCCTAACTTACCTTACTTACCTGTGAAGCGCTTAAAGGCTTATTTATATTTTTTGGGGAGTCGTAAGAATACACCTAGTTAAGATTCTAGGAATTTTAAATTACGACAGTACGTTGGGAAGCGTGCAGTCCCGATAGGGAGGACGCTGCGGAGGTCACCTGCTGCCCAATGGGGAGACCTGGTGGCAGGAAGACATATGGACTAACCCTGAAAAGGGGGAGAACACATATGAAGGTTGGTTAGCGGGGAGGGAAGACACGGGCCCGCCTAAGAGGAGGAACTACACCGTGGCTGAGTGAAGCATATGGGATCGCCAGTGGGGATCGCGCATAGCAGGCACCTATACCCAGAACGCGGGCTGACCAAGTGGGCATACCAACTACGTAATGGGCCAGGCACCTGACTCCTCCGCTGAGTCAGATGTGGGGGCCTCGGAGGAACTCTGCAGGGTTCACCAAATGGGGAACTCAACTGAACAGAGTGAATGACCGCATGAATCTCTGTGTTAGAGAGAAAGGCGCAGCAAGCGTGTTTCAACACCGTACTGAATTTCCTCATTCACTGGCGTATCCAGCACACGTGAGGAAAATCAGCCCACTCAAAGATTATAGAATTTTTACGAATGTATTAGGTGTCGCCCAGCCCGTAGCTCTACATATGTCGGTTAGAGAGGCGCCGCGTGCTTACGCGTAAGAGAAGGCGATACTCTTAGTCGAGCGCGCTCTCACTCCCAGGGTACGCGGCTCACCCTGGCATAGAAAACTATCCAGTGGGCCAACCTCAGAATGGAAACGGCACTTCCCGTCTGCCGATCATAACAGAAAAGGAGCTGCTTAGAGTCGTAAGCTCTAATGCGGTCACATAGCGCCGAGCGCGAACAGGACACAGCAAAGAAAGGGGCTGGGTCTGCCTCCTCCGTGGGCAGCGCTTGCAGATTCACTACATAGTCTAAAAAGAAGCGCTGTAGGAACCTCGGGCACCTAGGTGGGCCGGGGTCTCAGGAAAACGTGAGAGTGGGCCGGCCCGTATTGCTGGCACACTTCGCTGACCGAAAATGCCTCCAGATACCCGACCCTCTTGACCGATGCCAACGCAACCAGCAGAGCTGTCTACCTGGACAGAAAACTAAAAGATACTGAGTCGAGTGGATCGAGCAGACCTCTCCTAAGAGAGATCTCCAAGTGGGTATGAGAGGGGGACAGGATTTAATTAACCAGCGTCTCACGCCTCTGGGAACTGGATGATGAGGCGATGCTTTCCCAGCGCGCCGTCATCCCCGCATCCTTAGAGCGGGGATGATCGTAACGCCAACCCCTCAGCGCGGAGGGGACAGCCTTAGATCCAGCCAGCTGAAGGAGGAAAGCATCACACTGATCTGGCATGTCCGGGGTCCTTCTCGGAGAGAAGTACACCACACAGCGAATAGACTCCACTTCAGGGCGTAGGCATGCCTCGTAGAGGGTGCTCTAGCTTGAGTGACGGTGTTAACCACCGAACCGGTAAGTCACCTAAGTCCTCCACGCTCCATCTATGGACCACACGTGATTCCAGAGATCTGGGCGCGGGTGCCAGATGGTGCAAAGAAGAAGGTGCTTCTTCAAAGGGATATGCCAGGGAGGGGCCGTCACGAGGAGAGAGCTGAAATACAGATCAGATTGAGCCAGAGAGGCGCAATAACAGACCTGGTCCTCGTCCTCCCTGACGTAACACAGTATCTGCGAGTAGGCTCACTGGAGAGAAATGCGTATTTACGCACGCCCAGGGGCCAGCTGTGTTAGCCAGCGCGCAGAGCGCACCTATAACAGCTGGACAGCCGGGGGTGGAGTCTCAGTTTTCCCGGGCGTGAACTGCCGTGAGAGCGCATCGGCTGCACGGTTGAGTTCGCCGGGGGGAAAAAATGGTACGCAGCGATACCGCCGCGTATGACTCCGGAGGAGCAGACGGCGAGCGAGCTGAGACATGCGGCGAGAGCGGATACCCCCTGTGTGGTTGATATACGCCATCGTCGCCGTGCTGTCCGTCCTGACCAGCACGTGTTTCCCCTCTAGCACCGGAAAAAACAGTGCAGCGCGAGATACACTGCCAACAGCTCCAGGCAATTAATATGCCAATGCAACCGGGTTCCTTCCACGGACCCGCAGCTGCATGCCCGCAACACACGGCCCCCCAGCGCGTACTGGAAGCATCCGTCGAAACGACTACATGCCTGGACACTTGTTCTAGAGGCACACAGGCCTGTAGAAACACAGGGTCCGTCCAGAGGCTGAGGGCACGGCGACACAGCGGAGTGACAGTCACCCGGTGCGTGCCCGCGTGCCATGCGCGTCTAGGGACCTGATCGGGAAGCCAATGCTGAAGCGGTCTCATATGGAGCAGCCCGAGCGGCGTGAAGCGGCTACGGATGCCATATGCCCCAGGAGCCTCTGAAATGATATCAGTGGGACCACAGTTTTCCTGTCGAACTCTCTCAGACAGGTCAGCATCAGCCCAGCTCGCTCTCGAGGGAGGCGCGCCGTCATGGTGATCGAGTGCAGCTCCAACCCGAGAAAAGAGATGCTCTGCACGGGGGCGAGCCTACTCCTTTCTCGGTTGACCCGAAACCCCAACAGGTCGAGGTGCCGGAGCACCCAGTCCCTGTACATAATCAATTGATCCCGCGAGTGAGCTAAAAAAGCCAGTCTTCGAGATAATGGAGTATGCAGATGCCCGCGAGCCGGAGGGGCATTAGGGCATCCTCCGCGAGCTTCGTGAAAACCCGCGGCGACAGGGAGAGCCAGAAAGGGAGGACTTTGTCCTATCATGCTCGACCCTCGCATGCAAACCGCAAAAACTGCCAGTGGCGTGGGAAAATGGAGAAATGAATGTACGTGTCCTTCAGGTCTATCGCTGCAGACCAATCCTGAGGACGTATGCACCGGGGGATGTGCTTCTGCATGAGCATTCTGAGCGGCTGCTTGTAAGGCAGCGGGTCAAAATGCACAGAACTAGGATTGGTCATAACCCACTGCTCTTTTAGGGTATGATGAAGTACAGACTAAAAAGCCCATACCTCATCTCGGCTGGAGGGACCGGCTTGATTACATCCTTCGCCAGGAGGACAGCAATCTCCTCGCACAAGTGAGGGGCGGACACAGGGCTGACACCTGGTGTAATACACGCCCGTGAACTTGGGGGACCGTTTAGCGAACTGAATCGCATAGCCGAGTCTGATTGTCCAAATGAGCCATCGCGACGGGCTGGGCAGCGCTAACCAGGCTGGCAGAGCCCACGCGAGTGACATCATCGGTGCAATCACTGACGCACCAGCGGTGGGGCAGCACGGGATGGGAGAGCTCACCCCAGGAGGCATGCGTCCCAAGGAAGAGCGGAAGTTAAGAGGTTTAATCTTAACTTCGTCCCAAGAGCCCGCAGGGCGGCTAGGAGTGCGAGAGAAAGGAGCCCGTCCTCTGGCACTCACAGAGCCTGTGGCGAAGAGCACCGATCCTGCGAGCTGGAAGGCATAGCGTCCCATACTGGCAGTGTTCGGGCTATCACACCCAGAGGTGGCGTTCCTGGACCACTAGTGTGGTCATCGTCCTTCCCAGGGCACTCGCAGCCGACCTGGTGTTTTTAGAGCAAAGTCGGTTGCAGTGCGTAGTGCATTAAGCCTGGGTCGGAACCTTCCTCGTGCCGCTGGGCCAGCGCTTGCACTAGCCATAGCAAGCAAAACGGAAGCAGCCTGGCCCGCAGCAGTGTAGGCTCTGGCCCTGAGGGACGCAGACAACCTACACGCTTTGGACGGGAGCCGAGGCTAACCACGCCAGGAAGGGGCACCACGCGGGCAAGATTGACCGCGCTAGCACACTCGACCTGGGGTTTTGCCTCGTAACCCGTGGCTGCTCCGTCATCGAGGAAGGTGAGGGGGGAGCGCACGCAGACCGGGCAGAAAAAGGTGCCCTCAGCGCTGTGTGAACTTACTGTGCACCTCCGGGAAGAAGGGGACGGGAGGCTTAGAGGGTTTCCCCTTCTTATCCTCCACGTAACACCCGTCTAATCGGTCCGGCGGCGAAGCTGGGGGACAAGCCATCTCCAGCCTCGTCGCCGAAGCAGCCCGGGTTAGCACGACCATCATATCAGATGCCATATCCGGAGCCTCGCTTACCACCCCTGAGGGAGGAAGCGGGTCCGAATTGTCATCGGAAAATGACAGCCCACCCTCCGATGCAGCGATGGACATCTGGTCCTTGGTGTCATCGAGTGAGAGGGCGACCCTCCCGAAGGATGGTGCGCTTCTCTCACTCGAAGCTTGGATGGAGCGCGCTGAGGAATGGGATGTCCGCAAGCCCGAGGGCGGCGGATTGACCCCCACTGTGACCCTCAGATCTGCCCGAGTGCCAACCGCTACTTGCGGGGGACAACAGGGGTGGTTCGCCCTTTTGCAAGAGCGAGCCGCGATCTTAGCTGCGCAACAGACATGCCATCGCAGTGATGGCATGCGCTGCCCGCGAGCACCGCATTAACATGCTGGTCCTCCAGACATGCAATACAGTGCTCGTGCCCATCATCCGTGGACAGGAAACCACCGCATCCGGAAACGCACGGTCGGAGCGACGTCTTTAAAAAGACGCGCTGCACGACCGTGTTGCTCTTTTAGGAAATTTGCTTAAATTTATACGCACCGCTCTTGAAGTACCGGTCCAGCGAAACGCCCAGGGACAGGAGAAACCCAGCTCGACCACCGCTGCTCGCGTTGTTGCTCGCGCTGGAACCGGGAGAAATCAGCCTCTCAGAAGACGGCAGCTTTCTCTCACTCTCTCTCGAACAAAGACGGAGGATGACAGTAAAACGTCTCTTTCAGACTGCACATGAGGCTTCTGAAAGCGAAAAGGTGTTGTTGTGCTGATTATCACAAGCTGATTATGATTGCTGCCAGCTGCGCACGCTGACACCGCTAACTCATTGGCATTTCATTGGCCCGTTTAATTACTCTTAAGAATGATTGGCTTTCTGACGAAATCCCCATAGTGGAAGTTTTTCCACATAGCATTGAAGTTCCCCTCCCGCTGGGGAATCCAAGTTACATAAGTAACTTGTTTGTAAAACATGTTTGTATAAATATGTTTTGCTACTCTAATATAATACAGAAAAATGTTGCCTTTGCATGAGGATCAAAGAAGAAAATAGGTTTTTGAGCATCAATAGGACAAGAGAAATACAGAATAAAATTTTCCCCATTCAATATAATGTATACTGTGTTTATATTTTTTTACATAAAAAATAATAATAATTACGAGTATCATACTCTTTTTAATCATTAATCAGCTGGGAAATGGTCTGAAAGTGATTCCAACACAATATAAGTTCCTACAGTATATCATCATCATTATGGGTGTAATCTGAACTCTTGTTTTATATACAATTTTTAAAAAATATATAATTTATCTTCATTGTTGTAGTTATCATCCTTGTTTGTAAGTGGACAAGGGCGTAGAAATACACCGGGGACCTGGGAGTGTTGTCTTGGAGCAACGCATATAAATGCAGAATGATTTAAAAGTCAAAGAGAAAATATACATGATGTTCACGTTTCCATGGCAATGAGTCACTCGCGTGTCAGACACACCCAGCTTTTAACAGCACTGCATCTAAATGTTCATAGAAGGACAGAGATGAGCTCAAAGTGGGAAAAACATTCTTAAACAAAGAACAAGCAGCTTAAGCTGACATATTGGATCTACATACTTTGACATGTTTTCTAGTTCAGCTTAAGTGAAATAAAGTGAGTATTGTCAAGTATGGTTTAACCCATCCTTGAGATTGGTCCACTGCTTTTAACCCACATAGTTCACACACACATACACGCACACACATCATGAGTGAGTGAGAGCACACTCACACAAACACACCCTGTAAGCACACACCCAGAGCAGTTGGCAGTTAATGCTTGCAGTGCCTGGGGAGCAATAAGGGTTTAGGTGCCTTGCTCAAGGGCACCTCAGCTGGGTATCGGGTAAGAATGCGGTTCACTTTCTCTTCCCACCTTCAATTAAAGATGGGCCTGGAATCGAACCTACAACCTTTGACAGCAAGTCCAACTCCCTAACCATTAGTCCACATAGTTGACCAAAAATTGACCAAATGTAAACCATACATTAAAAAAATTTGCAAAAATAAATAAATGAATAAATCACACTTTTAACGGTACAACAGCTTGTCATTGGGCTGGAACTGTTGAAAGCAAATCATATACCTTATAAATATGCACATTAGTACATTAGAGTACCATCATATATTAAGGTACTACTATGAACCTTTTTGTGGTAATTAAGGTACAAAGACATTAGTATACTGCCCAAGTGATATGCTGTTGTTCACCTTAAGTTTTTTGTTTTTTTTTGCACATTCTTTTCTGAGAGTGTAAAGTGCAACGTGTAATATACAGTACAAACTGTCCATTTATTTCATAATTTCTTCTGGTAATAGCCTTATAGTATATTTTACAATAATATATGATTAAATATAAAACGTGTATAATTGAAAACAATAAATAAATAAGTTTAAACTTGACATTTCCCCCTTCTCACTTGCGAAACGATGGGTATAACCCTGCATTTAGTGATTTAAAAAAAAATGGTGTTTGGTTTATGTCTCAAAGTCTTTCCTGATCTGTGCACCAGACATAATCTCCCTTTTTCAAACTGTGTGTGTGGAGCAGACCAACATGTAAGTTATTATTTGCTGATGCTGTCAATCCCCTGTAAATTCAAATATGGCAAACCTCAAAGTACTTTTTGGATGCCAATGATGTCACCAGCAGGAACCAATGTCATTTGACATCACTGATATCAAACCTACAGCATAAGCACCTTCCCAAACATATTAGAAATAAATGCATGTGAAATTTTCAAGAACTATATGTACACAGCAAATCATCCAGTGTTAAACATTGTTAAATGAACACTGTCAGTGTAATTCCCAATCAGAGTGTTAAAAAATAACACTGAGGCAAAGTGTTGATTGAGCATGGATGATGAACACCTGCGGATTACAAGCAGAATCACAAAACTACAACTGACTTCAGTCACAGCCTTAGATAAAATGAACTGAAATAAAACATTAAATCTCTCAAAATCTCAGCAGAGGATCATTAAACAACTACACAAACAGCATCAACAGCTTCTCTTACTACTAACCTGTTGTGTTTTTCCTCCTTTTCTGCTTGTTCACAGCAGGTGTTCATCACTAATTCTCAAGCAACACTTAAATAGCTCACTGTCTATGTGTTATTTTCTAACACTCTGAGTGAGAATTATATAAACACTGCATTCAACCGCAGAGATTTTGCTGTTTATTATATGCAATAAGAAATCGTTCTCATTGTACATGCACAGTTGAGTATTTGCTGATTTCTCACTGCTCACTCCCAGAGTTCAAACTTTCCTTTGTAATTCAAATGTTTTACTGAATATTTTTGGATTGATTCCACCCAAATGTCTGGAGTGTTTTTTTTTTTTTTCTCTTCATTTTCTGAGTTAAATTTCTGACATCTGTCTGCCCCAACTTTCCATTTCATTTGTTTGCTCGCGATCTTATCCGTTGATGCTGTGCGGCCCTATTCATCCATTTGATTCATTCGTTCATAGAATTTGGGGATCTGATACAAAGTGTCTATTGAAAGCACACCTGCCTGATGGCACAAAATTGCATGTGGTTCTAGTAAAATGCTCAAGCTTTTCAGAACTTGCATAACCATATTGATTTGATCTGTTCAATGGGAAGAGGAAGCGGGGGAGGGTGGGCCTTTATTAAGCCCAAAGATGAGAAATCCTATCAGCCTGTGCCCCATCACCTGTGGAAAACACAAATATGAAAATATAATGGGAGGTGAAGCAACCTTTTCTTTTTGGTCAAAGCCAATATGATGATGCGATAACCGTTTGTGTAATTAGAGCTTAAATATGGGGAGAGGACAAAAAGAGCACAAAAGAGAGGGAGAGGATGGAGGAGAGGTTGAGCAGAAGGGAGGATGGGTAGCAACAAGGTCACAACGTGAAGAACGGAAAAAAAAAAGGTGACACTTTTATAGTGTGCTGAGTCCCTGAGTGCATACTAATGTAAGCCTGCTGTAACACTCACTCATTCCTATAGAGACCGGCTTCAGAAAATAAGTTTTGAAACTGCAGCTTGCCAAAGTAGTAAAGTTTCTAAAAAGTTGCTAAAAATAAGCATGCATTGTCTACATGACAAAAATATATTTATATGCCATTTAGAGTGTTAGAATTATATAGACCATTTCAATGTGGTGATGCCATTGGCCCATGAACATTTCCTGCTTGTTGTCAAACTATTTTAATAACTGTAACAAGAGGCAATTCAATCATATCTCAATGTTAAAACAGCTGTCATAGTGTTATTTATCAATATGTGGAACTTTTAGAAGCTATGGAAATTAAAAATGTAAAAGAGAAAATACATTAGGACCATTGTTATTGTTTACATCCCCCAAAATGGTCTTACAGTTTACCTAACAATGTCACTATTTTCTTGTACTCCTAACAAAAAAAGAGAGGAAAAAAGACTTTTATGAGTCTATGAACTTTTATGAATCTGTAAACATGAGATTGTCTTAAAGTGCCTCTATTATGAATTATGAAAAGCTATTCTTTTGTTTTCAGGGGTCAAACTTTTGTTCTTTTTATTTGTTCTTTTGTTTACCCAATAACAGGGTATGCATACACGATCAAAAACCTATTTCATTGTCTGATAATATGCATTTATTTTTACATTATTTGCTCAATGACTCCAAAACAAGAGTCTAAATGTTACATTTTTCCAAAGCATGATACTAATCTGCAGTGATTGGTCCACTGCATGCAGCACATGTTGGAAAGGAAACAAACAATTACTGGATTATGGCTTATCAAGTATTGAAGATTTTATAAAGTGTATAAACAGACAACATAGTTTCAATTTCACCTTATCAATTTGAGCCCGAGCCTGACGAGGATACAGTCTTCAACAGACACTGTAAAAAAAATGCTGGATTCCACACAATTTCTTCATGTTGTCTCAACACGAATCAATTAAGTTACAATAATTGTATTTGCAAATTTAAATGGATTGAACATAAACCACTTAAGTTGTTCCCAAAAATACTGTTGATTCAGCTTTTTTTAAATAAGTAGTTTGAACAACCAGCAAAAATAATTTGAGTGAAATATACAAAACTGGCAAATGAAAAAACGCTCAATTGATTTTAACACTCATTAGGACAAGGACCACTACAGAATTACTAATTAGGGTTAAAATGGTTCCTCAAGCTTCGCTTATCCCCTTTAACTACACAGCTAGAATTGTGTTTCCCCACAGACCACTATAATTGAGGCACAACCCACCATGGACAGGTGATGTAAACAAAAGATGCTGCAGAATGAAAACAGCACTGGTGCGAGGAGAACAAAAAAAGACCAAAGAAAACATCAGAAAGTTTCCCACTTTGGGATCATTTCAAACAAACTGTTTCACACATACTCCTTACAACCAGATAAATGATTTCCCCCCTCAAAGAAATGCATTTTATATAGGAAGAGGAAAAAGAAAGACACTCGAGTCTCAGTAGACAATCATATGACAGGCTGCTTGTAAGAGAACTAAAAAAACAAGACATTTGAAACAGCACCACAGCAATAAAGTTGCCTTCATCAGGTCATTTCATGTGGTCTCTGAGGTTAACTTGAGTGCATTCATTACGGTTACTGACCTAAAACTAGAAGCCTAGCAAAAACAAGGTAAACTCTCCATTCGCCGGCTAATAAAAAAAAAGAGACACCTTCGATCATCTGTTTTAAAAGCTGCTTATCTAACTCCCTCTTTCTCTCTTAAACACAAGACACCACTGCTTTCAAAATCTGCCTCTTATCAGCTTTAATACTGTGAGAAATCTCTTAGCTTTAAAAAATAGTGCAGACAGTCTATGACACAAGAGACTACGGTGTGTGTCTACACTGAAAAAAAACGCCACAGGGTATCAGTGACTAGCAACACAAGTAACACCAAAAAGCATATGATGGAGAGCTCTAAAATCCCATACAAAGAAAAATAGAGGGAAAACCATTGCTGACACACAGCTAGCGCCACTGGTGTGCTTAATAATCCATGGCACAGACACGGTGAAGTGATCTTATGAGAGAAAATCAGGTGGAGGATCAGGAGAAAACAGCTCAGGTTTTAGATTTATCATCTCTCCCCCAGTCACCTCACGTTATGGCCAACAAGACGGCCTACTGCAACCAAACTTCAGATTAGCATGCTAATCTAGCTATAAAGTGTCAGTCTGATGGGAAGACTGCAGTAATGCACTGTCACAGCTTATCGCAAGTAATTTTCATTCCATTTAAAGAGATCACAGACACTGCAACACATGGGGTAAAAGTATAAAGGTATGTTTACATCAAAACTGTATAGTATAAAGTTCAAAAGTTTTTCCTTTGCTTTTGTAAAAAAGGTACTATATTTTTAGAACAATCCCTGTTCACACAGATTTGCAATAATTAATACAACTTTACATACCTGGCCAGTATATATATATATATCAAGACTGACACCCTGTCCTAACTACACATGACGCATGTTAAAATAAGTTTTTGGCCTAACCACCTGCAATGCAATTTATAATTATAAAATTAATATGAAATATATATCTAAATATATAGAAATGGTTTCTATGTGGGCATTACGGTGGCGCAGTGGGTAGCACAATAGCCTCACAGCAAGAAGGTCGCTGGTTCGAGCCTCGGCTGGGTCAGTTAGCATTTCTGTGTGGAGTTTGCATGTTCTCCCCGTGTTCGTGTGGGTCTCCTCCGGGTGCTCTGGTTTCCCCCACAAATCCAAAGACATGTGGTATAGGTGAATTGAATAAGCTAAATTGTCCATAGTGTATGAGTGTGTATGGATGTTTCCCAGTGATAGGTTGCAGCTGGAAGGGCATCCGCTAAATAAAATATATGCTGGACAAGTTGGTGGTTCATTCCGCTGTGGCTACCCCAGATTAATAAAGGGATTAAGCCGAAAAGAAAATGAATGAATGGTTTCTATGTGTGCAATGTAGCGGCTGAACAACAGCATAAACTACTATTACAATGATCACCTCAGTGAAGTGAAGTGAAGTGTAGTGTGGCCAAGTATGGTGTCCCATACTTGGAATTTGTGCTCTGCATTTAACCCATCCAAGTGCACACACACAGTTAGTGAACGCACACATACCGTGAACACACACCCGGAGCAGTGGGCAGCCATGCTGCGGCGCCCGGGGAGCAGTTGGGGGGAACGGTGCCTTGCTCAAGGGACTCACCTCAGTCGTGGTATTGAGGGTGGTGGAGAGTGCTGGTCATTCACTCCCCCCACCCCCAATTCCCGCTGGTACCGAGTATCGAACCAGCAACCTTCGGATCACGAGTCCAACACTCTAACCACCAGGCCACGACTGCCCTCAGGTGCTTATTATAAGTTTTAATAAGTGTTAAATTCAATTCATCTTTATTTCTATAGCGGTTTTACAATGTAGATTGTTTCAAAGCAACTTAACATAGAAGTTCTAGTAAATTGAAACAGTGTCAGTCCAGTTCCCCTTCATACGGGAACTTCAACGTGCATCTGGAACAGACTATGGGAGTACGTCAGACGACCAATCACTCTGAAGAGTAAGAAAACGGGCCAATGAAATGCCAAATTGAATTGGCAGAGCTCTGCTCCACAGCTGGCAGCAATGAGCTATCAGCGCTATATAAGCTGCACGCTGCGGAGTGAGCCTCAGAATTTAATTACTTTAGAGCGTCTCACAGAGACTGAAGACACTCTATCTGCCAACCTGATTTCAAGATTGAAACCAGTTTACTCACCAGTGCGGGAGATGACGCGACAGCGGCAGTTGATCTGGGCTTCCTGTCCCTTGGGCGTTTCGCTGGTGTTCACAAAAGAGCAGTTTCCACTAAAAGAGCAGATTCCCTAAGCGGATCAACACGTCTTTTTCAAGATGCTGTTCTGACTGTGCGTTCCTGGATGCGGTGGTTCCTATCTTCGGATGATGGGCACGGGTATCGCATCACACATCTGGGGGTCCAGCATGTCGATGCGGTGCTCGCGGACAGCTCATGCTCTCACTGTGAGAGCATGGCTGTTGCACAGCTGAGATCGCGGCTTCCAAGCCACCCCTGTTGCTCCCCGTGAAAGCGGTTAGCACGCGGGCAGGTCTGAGGATTACAGTGGGGGCTTATCCGTCGCCTCCGGGCCCGTGGACCCCTCACTCCTCCACAGCGCGCTCCATCCAAGCTTCGAGTGGTGGTGCGGTTCATCCCCCGGGATGCCCGTGCCTCTGCTTGATGACACCGGAGATCAGATGTCCATCGCGACATCGGAGGGCGAGCTGTCATGCTCAGATGACAGACCGGGCTCGCTTCCATCCTACGGGGTGCAATGCGTAGTCACGGTTCTCGAATCAGACATGATGGATGCGCTTCCTGGGCTGCTTCGGCGGTGTGGCTGGAGATGGCTTGTCCCCCAGTCTCACCGCCGGACCGACTAGAGGTGTGGCGTGCGAGCTGATGTAAGATGAGTCTTCCAGCTCCCGTTCACTATCTCCCAGGGGCGCACAGCGAGCACACGCTGGCATAGAGGGCGCTTCCGCCTTCACCTCCCCTGATGGCGAGGCGACCAGTGGGTACGAAGCTATTCCTCAGGTGGTTGGCCGCCACCTGGAGGGGTAAGCTGAGACCCCCGTCCAAGGCGGGTGGGTTTTCTGTGTCTCTCATGGCCAGAGCCCACACCGTTGCGGGCCATGCCGCTTCTGCCCTGCACTACGGCACCTGCTGTGCTGCACAGGGGCGGTTCTTCCCCAGGCTTATGCGTAAGCATTGCACGGTGGTCGACTGGGCTCTCATGACCTTCAAGTCGGCCGCCCGTGCCCTGGGGAGGACGATGGCCACACAGTGGTCCGGAAATGCCACCCTTGGCTTACCCTGGCAGACATGCGCCGCGCCGACAAAGTACGCTATCTTGGTGTGCCCATATCCCAGGCAGGCCTACTCGGCGACACCGTCGGGGACTTTACCCAGGAGTCCTCGGTGGTGAGAGATCAGCCGTGCGCGATGGAGCAGGTCATCTCCTGGTGGGCTCGGAAAACTGCTCCCCCACCGGACCCGTCCGCGCTGGCTGTTCCTCGCCGAGAGCGCTCTTCCCGCGGCTCCAAAATGCTCCGCCGTCACAGCCCGTTACACTGGCTAGTGAACGCGCCGAGCCCCCTCCGCAGGAAGTTGATGCTCCTGTCATAGGTCGCCGTAAAGTCCGATAATCGGACCGCGAAGCGAACCCAAGACGGGCCACTTGGAGAGGAGGAGAACCGTTCTTTCCTTGGTGGAGGGCCGGGGCTACCCCGCGAACGAATGTAGCGATCCGAAAAGAGCGGCTTTTCCTCCCTCTGGGTGTGGAAGCCCAATTGCTGCCAGCATGGGACGCACTGCCTTCCAGCTCTCAGCTTTGGTGCACTTCGCCACAGGCTTTGAGGGCGCCAGAGGATGAGCTCCTTTCTCGCACCTCCAGCCTCTCCGCGGGATCCTGGGAGGAAGGTAAGAGTCAATCTCTTATTTTCAGTTCTTCCTCGGGACGCTCTGCTTGCTCCACAATGTGCAGCTCCACAAGTCTCAAATGTGCAGCTCCACAAGTCTCAAATGCGCAGCTCCACAAGTCTCAAATGCGCAGCTCCACAAGTCTCAAAACCAAGCAAGCCAGTGGGGACAGTGGCGAGGAACAAAGCTTCACCAATTCATGAAAGTGAAGGAAAAAACCTCGAGAGAAACCAGGCTCTGTTGGGCACGACCATTTCTCCTCTGGCCAAACTTCTTGTGCAGAGCTGCAGTCTAGGCGCCGGAGACTGAAGAATGCTGGACGTCCATCGTGGAGAGTCACCAGCAGGTGTTCAGGCTGGCCCACGGGATGAATATGGAGACTCGCCTGTCACTGGGGTCTTTCAGGAATCAATGCAACCAATTTTTGGTTGAGTTTGAATACCATTTTACATGATATTTATAGTTTAAAAATGACTATAACTCAGTGCAAACCAACAACATCAGTCACTCAACATGTAATTAATAAGATGTTTAATATGTATTCATACAATTACAAACCTTACCATTTAGTTGGGATTGCAGAGTTTTGTTCTGCTCTACTGAATGGCTCCTCTATTTACATTTTTCTGTCATGTCGCATCTGGTGCTGGCAGACAAATTGCTTGTAGCTGGAATCTCATAGCGGTGCAGGTAGTTAAGATACAATGTGAGAAGCTGTTCATGCATGGACCTGCCTTTTAAATAAGAAAGATATGCAAAATATGCAGTATCTCCGCTACTTGCCGTCATGTGAAAGGGGCCCCACAAAATCCACAACATTATACTATATAAGTCAATATGGTGGGCTAACCTCCAGCGGGGGTCCTCTGCCAGCAGCACCATATACAGTGGGTATGAGTCAAGTCCACAGCCAGGACTGTGACAGCTCCAATCAAGTGTTCAATGGAAACAATAAAACATTTATGCAAATGCCCTTATTTAATAAGAAAGAGAGAGACAAGTCACTGACTATTTGGGCCCCTTTGTAAGTTACATTAAAAAAACCATATAATTCAGCTGAATTTGAAAGCTCACTCACTGAAAACCTCATTTACAGATAAGTAACCTCAAAATTTCATCCATGTGCCTTTTAAGTGAAGTAAAAAAAATCACAATTGCAAGTTTCAAGCACATGAATGAGCAAGAAAGTCATATTTTTAATGTGAAAAATGTCTTTTGAGATGAAACATGCGTATGCAGGTTTGTGGAGATGAAGATATTAATTAAAATTAATATACAGTATACTGTAAACACAACTTTAAGTATATAAATGTATCTTAAGTATGCTACTGTAAAAACATGGGCAAATATGTAGTACCACGCAGCTAACTCCTTTCTAGCATAAACTGAACCTCGTCAAAAACAGTCAAAGTCTGATATTAATAACATATTTTTTACAAAACATTCTATTTGAATCTTACATTTTTATAATGTCCATTTGTTATTTTTCTACTATTTTTATGTATTTATTTTTAACTGGCCATTTGTTTCTCGGTTTGAGAAACTAGCATCTTCTGTCTGGCCATGTAAAACCGCATGCTTTTACAGTGTTGTTCCTGTCAAACAATATACAGAAAGATGACATCGAAAATATATGGTGCAAAGCAGGTATACAAAACCGCAGGCTAGTGGGCTCATGTCCTCCCACATTTTACAACCAGATTGTTCATATTTAACCTCGAGAATTCATAGAGGACTACTTTCGCAGTAGCGTTTCATTGCATGGCTTTGATATACAGCTCTGAGAGAGCCTGGAGCTTCCGAAACATTTACAGCTGCTGTAACAGTGCAAATGGAGCAAGCATGAACATATGAGCAAACAACAGCTCTTAGCAGGCTGAGCCAGCAGGGATGGAGCAGAAGAGATGAAAGAGCAGTGTGAAACCCCTCAGAGGAGGCCTGAGGACCTTCAGAACCACAGCCAAAGTGGGGGCTTCGAAACTGCAGAATGATCATAAACATGAGGAGATCAAAAGCTAGAACAATGACACAGAAAGATGTCAAGAAGACATTTTAAAGCGGTGCAGGACTATTTGTCATGTTAGCAGGCTTTTGCAGATCTCAATTACAAAACAGTATTATTATTATTTATTTGTTTATTATTAACAATTATTTACTTATTTTTGTTTTGCTACTTTAAAGTTGCTTATCCGTATTATACTCATATCATTTGTGTATAATTTATGGAAGGTTTATAAAAAAATAATAATAATTTTTAAAGGAGGGCTGTTGATGGTAAACAATGCAAATGTTCCTGCAAAAAAAATCTAATATTATTATTTTTAAATAAATTATATAAAAATTTAAATATTTCTAAATCACATAAACAAAATATGTGTCAAAAAATCAGATGTATGGCACATTTAATTAAATACATATTTATGTATGTATGTATGTATGTATGTATGTATGTATGTATGTATGTATGTAATTATATATTTATTCAGTTAGTTAGTTAGCTGGTTATTTAGTAACATTATGACAAACTATTTCACTATCACCTGAAATTATTTATTTATTTATTTATTTTTTCAAAGTTTAACTTTAGCAAAATTGACTAGCCTCAACTAATTTCAGACTGAATTTATTGTTAGTAATAATAAAACTACCTGTATTTATTTTCTATAGCTACCCCAGAAATATTAACTAATATATAACAATTTATTATAAGATGATATATATACAGTAAACAAAATAACTAAATTAGTAAACAAAATTAGGTAACAAAAAAAGCAAAACAAATTAAGGCCTTGGACAGGGTGTAAATGGTCATGTAATAATTAATGATAACTGTTCTGGTCCAGAACACCTTAGCTAATTTCACGAGTGGAATTCAAGCACAACCACAAGCAAAATATGGTCTTTTAAAGCTGCTTTTTGTGGCAGAGCAGAACATGCTCTCCAGACATGCCTGCTAATTGTCCCTCAGTCAGTAGCGTTTATTTTTCTGACAATATACAATGTTGAGCATTTAAAGCTCAAGTCACACGAATTACTGGTGGCGTTGGACAGGAATTAAATGACATTCCTCCTAAGGGTGCTGACAGCTATTTCTGTTCATGCCAGCATTGCATAATGGAGCATAATGTTTGCCAGAACACCAATTTTCCTCAGATCTGCTTAACAGGAAGGATTTACTTGATGCTTTTTTTTATAACTGTAGACAGTGTTTTTGGTGGAAATTCTTCTAAGATAGGTCAGACAATTTAGTGCAGAGATCCAACGCGATGAAAAGATGCCCTTTCAAAAGTTGAAAGCATGTCATCTTTTCAACAGAAAAAAAAAATGGAGATATATATCTTTGAGTATTTCATACATGCTCATGACAGCTCAAGAGGAACATCTTAGGAAACCGTTTAACTTGAAGGGAAATGCAGAGTCTGGGAAAAGACATTTCTACGCATTTTTAGCAAAAAAATATTTAGAGAGTTAATCAAGTCAAATATATATTATTTAATAGGCCATAATGTAGAAATATCTAAGTCAAGAGTTGTCAACCTATTGTAATTTTGCTTTGTAATTTCATAAATAGATATATATATATATATATATATAATTTTTTTTTTTTTTTTTTTTTTTTTTTTTTAAATATATTTATGAAATTACAAAACGTATTTATTATATTAGGTTTTTATAGTGTTATAAGTTGTTCTTTATAAATATTTGTTTTTATGTTTTTGCTGAGTGTTGATGTAACGTAATTTCATTCTGCATTACGTCTACTGTGATGTTTTGAATGACAAAAATAAAGGAAACGGAAACTATAGCAGATATAATAGTGAAAGATATACTGCATAGCGACAGTATACTTGGATGGGATGTTAAACCAGGATCCTAACTCTCTGTGGTCATTAAAAAATCCCAGTATTTCCCCTGAAAAGTGTAGGGATGTGACTCCGTCATCCTAGCCAAAATTCCGCAATGGCCTCTGTCCATCATGATCTCCTAACCACCCCTGTCTCCTCTCCACTAATAAGCTGGTGTGCGGTCTGCCATCATCAAGGTCAATACTGCACACTGGTGGTGGTACAGGAGACTCTACCCAAATGGCTTGAGTGTTTAGAAAAGCACTATATAAACAAAGTTATTATATTATATTTTATTAATATTATTATTACATTATTTAAATTACATTTAATTTCATTAAACAGCTTCCACCAAATCACCAGTGCTCTTTATAAAATGTCAATGTTCTTCTTTTGCACATTGCACAACAACAGATGAGCGAAGGGGGTGTGTGATATTTATTGCCTATGATAACATAGTTGTTGTTTTAATGATGTGCGAGCTGACATTATTGAGTATGTCAGTCACTTTGCCAAAAACAAAAAAAGATAGTCTTGAGAATCTAAAAGCATTCACAGTGTGATGAACCCTATTAGACTTCAATTAGAAGGACCTTCAGATTATGAAAGCAAAATAATTCCCTGTATGGGCTTTTTATGTGTTTTATTTATTTATTTATTTTTTACATATGATATACAGGGATTGGACAAGAAAACTGAAATACTGGCCAATTTAGTGTTGGACGTTTCATGGCTAAATTTGACCAGCCTGGTGGCCAATCTTTATTGAATGCACTTTCAACCAGTAAAAGCAGCGTGTAAAGATTTACAGCAGCAAAAATCTTGGGTTGTGGACAATGTGAAACATGTATGTTCTCTGATAAGTTCACCTTCACTGTCTTCCCAACATCCGGGAGAGTTACGGTGTGGTGAAGCCCCAAAGAAGTGTACCACCCAGACTGATGCATGCCTAGAGTGTAGAATGGGGGTGGATCAGTGATAGTTTGGTGGGTGCGTCACTGCCAAGGACTACCGAACCATTCTGGAGGACCATGTGCACCCAATGGTTCAAACATTGTATCCTGAAGACGATGCTGTGTATCAGGATTATAATGCACCAATACACACAGCAGGACTGGTGACAGGGTGGTTTGATGAACATGAAAGTGAAGTTGAACATCTCCCATGTCCTGCACAGTCACCAAATCTAAATGTTATTGAACCACTTTGGGGTGTTTTGGAGGAGCGAGTTAGGAAACGTTTTCCTCCACCAGCATCATGTAATGATCTGGCCACTATTCTGCAAGAAGAATGGGTCAAAATCCCTCTGGCCACTGTGCAGGACTCTGTATCTGTCATTCCCAATACAAATTGATGCTGTATTTGCCACAAAAAGAGGCTCTACACCATACCAATGAATTATTGTGGTTTAAAACCAGGCATTTCAGTTTCATCGTCCAACCCCTGTAGTTAAGTTATATCATCCAACCAGGAGTATGGTTTTCAAAAAATAAATAAAAATAACAATAGATGATCAAATTTTACACAACAGTTCAACAAACAATATTTTTTTCTGAATTATTTATTTCCAGAATGAATCTTTTTTTTATAGAACAAATCATTTGAGTCAATGATTTAATGATTTATCCATAAAGGAACTTACGTGCTCCATTTCTAGATGAATCAGCTATTTTGAACAAACCGCTTGAATAAATGATTCACTAAATCACTCAAGACAAGGACTTGCAGTATTATATAATTCTATAATTCTATGATAAGCCTAAACAAGCACAAAACACTGTATTTGATATAGAAATATCTTTTTGTCAATATTGCGCTAGAAAGAATCCCCAAAAATGTATTTACTAAACACGTCTATGATGTAATACAGAAAAATATTGAATGTGAGTTGCATTTTGGTACGATATAATACTGTATAATATCTCCAAACCAAAATGGTAAGAAGCTTCCAACTGGTTTGTCCCCTGATTCGCAATGAAAAACAAGAACAAATTTTAAAATGACAAAATAGAGGAGAGAATGGATGGACAAGTGATTCTTCCCCCTTAAATATCTATGTATCATGCTCTCTTATTGGCTGAAGGTTGTCATTGATGTCATCTCCAGTCAAAACTAGTTTCACACCACAAGACACAGATATTTAACCTGCTCAATATTTCACCGGCATCAGTGGTACAATCAACATCTCTCTCAGGTCCCTGGTATTAAGCTGCAATTTCATTGATCAGATCACTAGCGGATGATGCTAAATTAAAACGTGAAAAGGGTCTAAAATGTTCTGAGGTCGTTTCAACGACTTCTAGGGGTAGTCAAACAGACATCTGAAGTGTAATAGCTCATGTGGTCAAATGTGTTGCAACAGCCACACACACACACACACACACACACACACACACACAAAACACATTTTCTTCACCTACTGACTAAACATGTAATAATCAGTGTTGGGGAAAGTTACTTTTGAAAGTAATGCATTACAATATTGAGTATCTAGTTGCTTTACCTTGTTACTTTTTATGGTAAGTAATGCATTGTTACTTTTGCCTTACTTTTTCTTTGCTGAGGCTTGATCTCTTTCAGAACTTGTAGGGTTTATTTTTTATTATTCATTTTTTATATAGAGAAGCTCTGCAATTAACAATACACTGTATAACCTACACCTTCATTTACTTAAAAAAAGGAAACGAAAAACAACAACATAATTTTGTCTTATTAGTTACGTAAAATCACCGTCCATTGAGACAATCCAAGACAAGAAGAATGATATCTTTAAAGCTAAATTTAGCAATTTAATCAGAATAATATAGGCTGAAAGCAATTTAATAAGTGACTTCTATAACATTATTGTGCTGCATAAGTGGTAAAGTATCTGCATCTAAAAGTGAATTAGATAATAAATGCATTTACATAACAATTAAAGCGGCAAAATTTCATGGAATTGAAGTCAAACATATATTCTGATCACAAAGGAGATCGGCAAAATGATATTCTGAAAATGCCAGCAGGTGGCAGCAAGTGATTGTATTGCTAAACGAGTCTTTTATTTAACCGATTCATTTGAATCAGTGATTCGTTCAGTAAGATTTGCTACTGAATGCATTGAATCCAGCCGTTCGCGAAAGACATAAGATCATCGTACTCAATATTACTGATATATAACGTTACTCAGCTCATTTAATTTTTGACAAATGTCTAATAATACTGCTAAAACAATTTATTAATTTTATATAAAATAGTAATAATTAAATGGTAGGGCGGCGCGGTGGCGCAGTGGGTAGTGCTGTCGCCTCACAGGAAGAAGGTCGCTGGTTCCAGCCCCGGCTGGGTCAGTTAGCATTTCTGTGTGGAGTTTGCATGTTCTCCCCGTGTTCGCGTGGGTTTCCTCCGGGTGCTCCAGTTTCCCAAGTCCAAGTGGTATAGGTGAATTGGGTAAGCTAAATTGTCCGTAGTGTGTGAATGGGAGTGTATGGGTGTTTCCCAGTGTTGGGTTGCAGCTGGAAGGGCATCCGCTGCTTAAAACATATGCTGGATAAGTTGGCGGTTCATTCCGCTGTGGCAACCCCAGATTAATAAAGGGACTAAGCCGAAAAGAAAATGAATGAATAAATGAATTAAATGGTAGAGCTTCTTGAGTTTGTTCAGTAAGGAGTGTTTTGATTGCTGGATTAAAAACTCACCGCGATTGGCTAAACAGAATATCCTCCAAAAAAAGATGTGTACGAATCTTGTCCTGCCAGGAAGGTCTCAAAAATACCGCACACAAATTCAAAGGACTCCATGCTCGTGTGAGCATTTTCAAATGCACATTCAGTGGTTCATAAATACATCTTACATAATTCATAAATGCATGAGGAAAGTCAAGCAAGAACTTCATATATACATAATTGTGTAAACATTTTAAATGTATTTTTGTAAGATGCATATGTGTGCACATTTGGGAAATATTTTTGATTTTTACTTTTGAATTTATGAATTGTGTTGTGAACTTATGAATTGGAGTTGTGGATTTATGAATTGTGTTTTGAATTAGCGAATAGTGTTGTGCATTTATGAATTTTATGAATGCAAATGTATTATTATTGAGACTGATCTGGCTCTATAAATTAATTAAACTAAAAAGTAACATTTAAAGCTACATTTAAAAAAAAAGTAATTCAAATATTATTAATTATTATTTTTTTAAGTAATGCGTTACTTTACTCGTTACTTAGAAAAGTAATATTATTACGTAA
This sequence comes from Danio jaintianensis, assembly GCA_903798115.1. Lineage (NCBI taxonomy): Eukaryota > Metazoa > Chordata > Actinopteri > Cypriniformes > Danionidae > Danio > Danio jaintianensis. The sequence continues at coordinate 6,504,030 of CAIGQV010019951.1, read as the reverse complement.
CTCGCATTACTTGTAATGCGTTACTCCCAACACTGGTGATAATGATGGGATGTGTTATGAGAAAGCACGCCAAAACAAGATATTCATAATTCCATGTTTTTTGCCAAAAAAAAAAAACACACACTACAATTAAAATTGGAATTGCAATGGACATTCTTTCCAATTGGCTGCTTGTAAAGCAGGTTCAGTTTTCAAGAGTAAATTGAAGGATCTCTACAAAATCCAAACCTGGTCTCAAGAGATGCATGTGAACATATGTTAATACCACATGTAAACAAGGCCTCATTTGCACCTTTTAGAGATAAATAAGGTACAAAGGTGTGTCTTTACAAAGGGTTCTACCCTTGACATTAGGTCCTTTTGGACCCTTTCTCTGAGCATACAATGCACACATAATTAACAAAAGACGATACATACCTTAGTTGAGTAGGGTCATACTAGAAAGGTGTTAATGAATCAAAATTAATGTAGGATTTAGAAAACATGTAGGACAAAAAGCTGAACCTGCTATAAGGCAAGATCTGCGAACTGTTAACATTCACAATGTGACATAAATAAGACAAGATAAGACAACAAATACTTAAAAATACTTAAACTAACCAATCTGTCATGCATACACCAAAGCAGTTTCTTCATATTCTAAAAAAAAAACATTACATATTTGCTTGACAGCATCACAAATCCTAAAATGTTCATAAAATGTCATAGTATTTTTGCAGTTATTGTATTTGCAAAAATTCAGTTATTTGAACTGATTTGAATTTAAAATGACTGAATAAAAAACTGTATAATGAATGAGTGTTCAGAACCAAAATCCCAAATGTGTTTAATTGTAGTGTCTGTAGAGGGTGGGGTGATTAATCAAATAATTATGGCATGAAGTTTGAAAGTAGGCAGGTTCCTCATTAATTTTTTAGTCCTCTGCTGTGAATCAGAAGTGTTGTTAGATTTTAAAAAGACATCTGATTCCTACCCATTTAGTGGCATATCTTAAAACTAGGATACAGTACAAGTATAAATAATTAAATCCAGACCTTGTTCTTTTAAATACTAAACAGATTTTCCATAAAAAGATACAAAATTATACCAGTATAATCTAATCGAAAATTAAAATTAAATCATTCATTTAATAAAATGAGTTATCAATGTGTGTATGAAAAATACAATTAATCCTGCAGCATCTATTTCATTTCTTTTCTTTTTAAAAATTAGCTTGACTCTTGAATATTTTCTAAATGTGATACAATTTCTAGTAGTTTAAGGGACTCATGAGAATCGTGAGCAGACACCCACAGATGAGAGGGAATGGTGAAGTAAAGCACAGGGAGCAGCTTGAATAAAGTTACCAGTGAAGGTCATGATGCTTTGCGATCGAGAGAAGCAGTCAGGTGGAACAGAGAGCGGCCACAGTCTTGTGGATCTGAGTTCACATAGTGAAGTGGAGTGTGTTTAGACGCTGCCTCAGGGAACACTGCCACCATTGCCTATATGACCTTTGCCACAATGCATCACCAGTTGTGACTTAGCAGTCAACATGATTTAGAGAGAGCGTTTACATGCGCGTTCTTAACCCGATTATGCTCAATAAGCTGACAATGCATGTGGTTCAACATTTCAACCAGTTTTTCTTTATCGTTTAGTCAAAAATGGTTTAAGCATAAACCAATTGTCACAGCTAATGTAGTTTCCTTGCTGATCTTGCCCAGAATGTAAATGCATGAACCTGCTTTCTGTCATTTTGTTGACAGGAATACAGTGTTATTGCGGTTTTAAACACATCCAGACAGAGCAAATGTTTTGTGGTAAGGGAGGAGTAAGCACATATCAAACACAGAATTATTGAAACAACAAAAAGAGTTCTTAGTTCATGCAGCAGAAGCATCTTAATGCTGCATCTTAAGAGGATAGTATATGAGCTGGAAGTTTCCCACTGGCATGGTAAAATACATGTTTTTTCTCTGGGTAGCCATTCGATATTGTTTACATTCCACTATGCACCCCAGTGAACTGTTCAAACGAATGTATCTGCCTATAACAGGGCCAAAGGAACTATATAAAAGGGCTGCATGATATTGAAAAAAAATTGACATTGCAATATTTTGTTCTTCAGTTATACATGTATTGTGATATGAAATATATTTAACCAGATGGATTGAATAACTCTATTTGTGAAGATTCCATTAATTATATAAATGATCATAAATCATAAAATCATAAATTATTATAACTACAACTTTTAGGGGTGGAAAACATACAATTGAGAGAAAAAAGGTGCTTTATATTTGTCTGGTGAGTCTTAATTGCAGTTGGACAAATATTTAAAAATCAAATGTAAATTACACACTTTTTAAAAATAATAATTAAGCTTGTTAAAACAGCTTGAATGCTTTAAACTCACTTGATCTGTTTAACAGAAGAAAAAAACAAAAAAACAAATGCAAATTCTACATTTTAAATCCACAATGGTTAAACTTAATTTAGTTAATAATCTACAAGCTCCAGGTCAACAATAATACGTACTTGACATTGAAGATCTTGCAATGTAACTATTGCAGATGTGCACATTGCGATATCAATGCTGAAACAATATATTGTGCAGCCCTACTATAGGGGTTGAAAAGGAGGAAGACCCGAGACTGAACATCTTTATTCCAGCCAGTCCAACAGTCCTTAATGAGAAGAGCTTCATAAATACCCAAAGATTATGGACAAATCTGTCTGAGCTCCAGTATACCATTAAAGTCATTACCCGCCAAATGCCTCTTAATCCTTCTAAATTACTAAAGGAAGAGGCTGGAAATCCTGGAGATGATACTGCAACTGGCTGATAAACAATTCCTGCTCTCCTATTGAGAGAGGCTGAAGTATCATCTTATCAGGATAATGGGAATTTGGATATATCTTGCCAGAACATGGGTGTATGAGTACTGGGTTTGGTCATTTCACATTCCATGTAATGATTAACCTTGATCATCCCTTCATTTACATGACTCAAGATCATTTCCATGATGGGGAAACCCTGACAAAGTCAAGAAATCCAACAATAAGAATGGAATTTACTGCATAATAAGGAATGTCTGGAATTATATAGAATTTGGCAAACTGGACTACTGGATTAGTGCTTGAACTCAAAGAGAATGCTAATGAAATGCAAAGTAATAAAAACACGTTCTTCTGTCTCAGTGTGAATAGATGTTGTGTTTCATTTACTACAAATAATCAAGCACGGATGATCCTTTCAGTTTCTTACATCTCATATGTGCCCACATGCAAAATACTATAATAATTACTAGTGTTTAAAGTTTATTATACTGTATATATTATAATAGTTAAGAATATTTGATAATGAAAGAAACTGCATACTGTAGTATTATCTATAGTGAACTAATAAACTGTAAAACATACTTTGGTGTACTTTAGTTTTTACTACAGTAAAATGTGGTTCATTGAAGTATAATAAGCTATAATAATAATATAGCTGTAGAAAACTACAATAGATTAGTTCAAGTACTCTTATACAGTATGGTTCAAAATCATTATAGTGTTTATTATAGTTATTTTTCAAGTGTAAGAACGTGAACACATGAACATGCGAGTCGTTTTATCATTTCAACTTTGGAGAAAAATATTATTAGATAGATACGCACATAAACTCAAAGGTCATTTACTGCAACCTGACCAAAGTTTGGTTTATTCATTCATTCATTCATTTCCTTCAGCCTAGTCCCTTATATATCAGGGGTTACCACAGCGGAATAAACCACCAACTATTCCAGCATATGTTTTAATCACTTATAGGCGCAATTTAGTACTGGGAAATACACCCATACACTCTCACATTCACACACACACACTCATACACTACAGCCAATTTAGTTCATCCAATTCACTCATAGCGCATGTCTTTGAACTGTGGGGGAAAACCAGAGCACCCGGAAGAAAACCTACATGAACACAGGGAGAACATGCAAACTACACACAGAAACGCCAACTGGCCCAGCCGGGACTCGAACCCGCAACCTTCTTGCTATGAGGTCACCGTGCCGCTTCAAGTTTGGTTTAACTTGAATTAAAGTTTTTAAATGAAACAGATCATCACTTACTTTGCAGAAACAAAAATCATTAATTTGATTGCATTTTAAAAGACTGATTAAGTTGTTAAAGTTCATTTGACTTGATTTATGCAGTCACCAATTTTTTAATACAGTGCATTTTGGAATTACATCATAACACTATTATATAATAAATAAATACAGCAATTGCTACAGCTTTAGTTCAATTGATTCAAATCTATTTTGATTATTAGAATTTAGACTAAACATAAAATGCAATCCAGTATAGTTTAAATGGAAAAGCAAATGTTTAGCTTGTTATACATGAATAAATAAATATGCAGAGAAAAGCTAATTTCATAGAGCTCTACTTGTTGCTGATTAAGGAATTCAAATCACTCGCCTGAGTTGATGTATAGCAACTAATTATGCAGTCAAATATGGGCAAGTTCGTTCAGAAATGAAATTGTAGCTATTTACTCATCCTCATATCACACCACACATATTGAAGCTTGTTTCTGCCTTAATAATATAACTGTCAGGAAAAAAGTTAATAAATGGAACCTGTACAATGTGCAGTATATAAAGTCACAATTTCAAGACTGTGACATACTTTTTATTTGCAAATGTGGATATGAATTTAAATGTGAAACTGTATGACTTCCTTTTGGCTCCTGGTTGTTCATAGCAACACGAGCCTGTTTAAATGATCACGATTGTCATTTTTGGGTGAATTATCCCTTTTAGCTTATCTGTGCTAATGCAACACTATTATCACCTCAATCTGAAAGATGTCAAATGCTTTTCCATCTAACCTCTATCCTTTCACATCATGCTTAATATGAGCAAGTCATCGCTGATGATTCAGAGGATACCTTGTGTTCCTAGAGCAATGATCCTAAACATTGATGGGGCTTCAAAATCACATTTAATCTCTGCCAAACTGATTGTTCATGCCTGAATAAACTCAGAGAGTCTCTCTTTCTCTCTCTGTTTTCATAACGAGAGCCATATTCATCCTCAATGCAAATGACTGCAATCAGTTAGAAAGCAGACATAAGATACATTTTTAAAGGTAATAGAGTTGACCCTGCAGTCTTATACTATTCTTGAATGACTTTCATTGCCATTTTCTTTTGCATTTAATTTAAATTGAATTGGACTGTTAAAAGTAACTGCACAAGAAAAAAGGAAAATTGACTTATTCTAGTCCCTGAAGTGAAACAAGCCAATAATGTTTGTCTTGTTTTGTTTGAAAACCCACCATTCCCCTTTTTCTTTAATGCCTCAGATTCTTGATTGTTAATGTTATTTATCTGTTTTGGTTCTGCTTCAAGGTCTGATCCACTGAGAGCCATCAAGACACTCCACTGGCGCGACACAATTAAAGGCGATGGGAAATAAAAATGGAGCTTTTTAATCAACATGCAAATTAGTTATCTGTTTGGGTTGACTGACAGTCGAGTAAGTTCATCTCTGTGCAGCTGTGTGTTATAGGAGTTGAAAAGTAAGACTTAAACTTGATTTAGGGGTCGTTCGCATATCGTGTCTAAAACTGTTTGGAAAGCACAAGTCGTGTTGCTTCCTTCACCAATTTTAACGCATTTCGGAGCTTGTGCTCCTATTGAGTCTGTCGTTGCTAAGGAATCATCAACCATTCTCTCAAACGATTGACTTCTGCATTATGTATGTGTTGCTCTGGTAATAATACTTCTGAAATACTACTGTAGGCAGTAGGGTTTCTGTTTTTGCCAGTGTTTTGCGTTTATAATAATACTAATACAGAATAAATTACAGGACATCTAATGATATTATATGAATTAGTTTTAAGTTCACTGTCTATTTATTTGGGTATTTAATTGTTTGGGGTCACTACTTTTTTCTCTTTGAAAATTGAATACTTTTATTCTGCAAAGACATCATTCAATTGACAATGATGAGATTTATATGGTTACAAAAAATGATAACTATCAAAGAATCCTGAAAATGTTAATAAGCATATTTCAGCTGATTTTATGTAATTATGATGAAAAGTCTGCTCTATTTTCACAGGAATAATATAAATCCAATTTATACCCATACACATGTATACCTATATACATAGAATGAAAAGACTTTCTTTTTAATAATTACTATTATTACTAATATTACTATTTTCCTGTATTTGTGATTAAATACATCAGAATGATGTGTATAAAATCATGTGTCATGAAATGCACTCAAAAAAAGCTTTTAAAAAGTTCAATATTTTTTGCCAGTGTTTTGGGTTTACACTGGAAATGTGTTTAATGCTACTGTGGACAGCTCATACTCATTTAAGGAAGAATGAGGAAGCAACAGTAGAACATTCAACAACCTAAATCATAAAGTAAACACAAAACAAAAGTATCCCTCTGGAGCTGCTCCGTGGGACTCAACTCTTGTTAAAGACTCCCTACCAAGCCAACCAATCACAGCTCTTGCGGGTCTTTACGGGTCTCTTTGGATATACATTTTTAGACCCGTAAAGACCTCTAGTCTGTGCTTCTCTGGCTATAACACTTCCAAAATGCTAGTAAGCAGTGCGGTTTTCTGTTCCACAGCGTTGGGTTTCTTCGCCGGTGTTTGAGTTTATGCCAGAAATGCGTGTGATGCTACTGTAGAAGTATCTCAAACTCACAGTCATCCAGGGAAGAAAGAGCCAGCAATCATAAGGTAAACACAAAACAAATATATCCTGTGCAGAACTCAACACTTGCTAAACACTCATGCCACCATCCTTGTTCCAGTCCTATAGCTCTCGGCCACACTCAAACTCATCACCGCTACCAAACTTGTTGTCCTCACAACAAGTACTTACATTTTTTAAAAGGTGTACATCAGGGTCCGAGTGTACAACAAAGGGTGTACTAAGATTACACTGGACCTACCATGCACACTCATTGCAGAAAAATTGGACTTTATATTCAAACGATAGATAGATAGATAGATAGATAGATAGATAGATAGATAGATAGAT
>CAIGQV010019951.1:6448495-6480654 GCA_903798115.1 Danio jaintianensis | reverse complement strand
GCCAGCTGTTGCAGTGCAGTACTCACGTGTGCTTGCGGTGGAATATAAACACCGATGAGAATGAACGAGGAAAACTCCCGCGGCGAGTAGAACGGCTTACAGTTAATGAAAAGCACTTCCACGTCAGGACAGCACATCTTCTTTAACACAGTTACATCCGTACACCACCTTCTGTTGATGTAAAAGCATGTCCCACCACCGCGCGTTTTGCGCGTTGACTCCGTATCGCGGTCCGCTCTGTACAGCTGAAAGTCCGGTAGGTGTAACGCGCTGTCCGGAATGGCTTCGTTCAGCCAGGTTTCCGTGAAACACAGAGCAGCAGAGTTGGTAAAGTTCTTGTTTCTGCGTGCGAGCAGAAGTAGTTCGTCCATTTTGTTAGGAAGAGAGCTTTTATAATCAGTTGTAATAATTTACTAAAATACAGTTGTTATAATTTATTGACATATTACTAGTTTGAAATAATGTATAAGAAATAAAATAAAAAGAAACAAGTATGTAAAATAACAAGTGTACTGGCAGTTTATTTCAAGGTATTTGTAGCGTAATATACAACACCAACCCAGACAATATATCACTATTACAAATGTTAATAAAAGTCACAAGTTGTTGGAAGAAATATCAAGGTCCCATAATGCAATTCAAAAGCATAAATAAACATCATACAAAATTGCTAATTTACGGATATGTTTTCACAGTGCAGATAGAACGCAGAAGACCTTAATTATTCAAAGACCTTCTTCATCAAACTGCATCTTGGTCATTCTCTTCTGGCAATCACAAATTAGTACATCACCAATCATCTGATCCTCATCAACTAATCTAAATGGAACAGCGAAGGTTTCATGCTCACATCCACAACATTATCAAGGAATCTCCAAACCCACATAAATGTGTGAGCCAAAGAAAAAGAACCAGTTCAAGTATTATTTAACTCAAGCGTTAGAGCAGGGGTGCTTAAACTTGGTCCTGGATGGCCGTGTCCTACAGAGTTTAGCTCCAACCCCAAGACACACCCGAACCAGCTATTCAAACTCTTACTAGACATACTAGTACAATTTCTGCCATGAAACTCTACGCGTGCGTGGGCTGATATGCCACCTAATCTGCTTCTCCATCATTAATTACATGGCACAGGAGATTGGTTGCTGTCGCCTCCGCAGCCAATGAGCTTGCTCCATTATGTTTGTAGCAGCAGCGTGTAATATTCTCAGACGGCATATCTGTGTATATACTGGCAGTAGCAAGTGTCGGTACTTGCTCTGCCATAGTAATCAAAGCAGCAGCAGCAGTTGTTTCAGCTTATTTTAAATAAGTAGTTTGAACAAACAATGAATGTCATTTTTTTACAGCGTAAGTTGGAGCTAAACTAAAAAATAAAGATATTTTTGATGAAATCCGAGAGCTCTCTGACTCATAGACAGCAATCGTCCTGAGACATTCAAAGTCCAGAAAGGTACCAAAAACATCCTCAAAACAGTCCATGTGTCTTCAGTGTTTCAATCCTAATGTTATGAAGCTACGAGAATACTTTAGTGCACACCCAAAAAATAAGGACATTATTCAACAGTTTCTTCTCTTCACTTCTCATCAATTCAAAGTGCACAATTATAAGCACTGTGTACTGACATCCTCTGTTTGAAACAAAGCACGGACGCACCCAACATATACATCGATTAATTTCAATTCAATTCAAGCATATTTGTATATCACATTTCACAGTAATTATTGTTTCAAAGCAGCTTTACAAAAGATACATGTTATTACACTACAATCAAAATCAGAAAGTGAAGGTGTTCTGTATAGGGTTGGCAGTATAGTTAACTTGCAGTATATATAGTGTCCTTTTCAAAATGGTGACATCTATGCATTTAACACATATTCAATGAAGTGTATTTGTGTATTTCTTAAGATTTTGTGTTGTGCCTTGAAGTACTCGTAGGGTGGGAATTCAATTCAATTCAATTCATGTTTACTTATATAGTGCTTTTTACAATGTAGATTGTGTCAAAGCAGCTTAACATAGTTCTAGTAAAGTCCAGATTTCAGAGTTGAAGTTCAGATTAGTTCAGGACAGTGTGGCTTAAATTTCACTACTGAAAGTTCAAACACTGTCATCACCTTCAAACACTGTTCAAACACTTGGATCAACCCGATCCAAGAAAGCCAGTGGTGAGAAAGACAAACAAAACAAAAAAAACTTCACCAATTGACGAAGTGAAGGAAAAAAAAAAACCTTGAGAGGAACCAGGCTCTGTTGGGCACGACCATTATTCTTCTGGCCAAACTTCCTGTGTGGAGCTGCAGTCTAGGCGCCGGAGGCTGGAGAAGCTGGACGTCCATCGTGGAGAAGCTGCAGGTATGAGTAGGGCACAGGCGGGAGGTCAGGCTGGCCCACAGGATCAATGCGGGGACTTGTTTGTCACTGTGGTCTTTCAGGAATCAGTCTCATGCACTCCATTCCACCATGACCACCACAGCATCAGCTCGGGATATGGCCTGGTCCAGGATTATGGATACCTGGAATCATCTCGTCAAGTCATTGTAGGATTGTTGTCAACTCTTCACAGGTCTTGGATTTGATCAAGTGGATTTATGGAGACTTAGAGAGTACTCATGCAAAATATCTTAATTTGTGCTCTGAAGATGAACGAAGGTCTCGGGTTTTTGGAATGACATAAGGGTGATCAATTAATAACAGAATTTAGGATGAACTAACCCTTAACAAAGCCATGTCCCTTTAAATTAATGTGATTTAGATTTCTCTGAAGATCCAGTTATGTAACTGATATTGAAGTATTGCCACCCTGTAGACTGATTTTCTGTCTTTGCATCACAGAACAAAGTCCCTTCTAATGGTTTAAATTAAATAAAAATAAAAAATTGCTACATGCTTTATAATTGCTAGTACTGTCAACAGTAATCCATATTTTTTTCCAGACCAAAAGCAATATTTGTCTTTGAATCAATAGTCAATCGTATTGTCAGCTCGAAGGACAAGCAGATCTGTTGATTATAATATTGTTTCTGCTACAGTTCATTTTAAAAGATAATCTAAATGTTCATAATTAAATAATAAACTCTAATAATTCAATATTTATACTTAGTCAACCCTTTTTTTTTTAGCTTATTCGCTACAGGTCTGATGATTGACTACTCTACCGAACTTTATGTAATGAAGTAAGAATAAGTGATGAAAATAAGTAGACAGGAATTTGAGCTGAAGTACAGAAGCATCCATCATGATTTCATGAGTGGGTGACTCCAGTCAGATTCTGCCTAAAGCTGAAGTCCAGCTAGAGACAGATTAGGGATTTTCAGACTCTGCTTAAGAGATGTTTCATGAGAAGTGGTTAGCACTGCTTTTAACCCTGGTTTATGAAACCATGCTCCAGACCTTTTAATGCATCAACATGAAACTTATATCTCAAAGGTGAACAGTGTGAAAGAGACAGTGCTAGAATGATGCAGTTAAGAAAAACAAATCATTGCTCCAGACTGTTCGGGGCTTAACATCTCCAATGATTTATAGTTAGGATTGGTGCCTAAATTCTACTTAAAAAAAAAATAATAATAATAATAAAAAAAAAATGATAAAATAAAAAAAAATATATATATATATATGACATTGAGCCACATAAATGAATGCCTTTACATTTAACAATATATTAAACGTTTAAAGTATGTAAATACAAAAAAAATATATATATATATATATCATGACATGACATCACAGCGAGCACAGGACGCCAACATGATAGATTGACACTGTACTCCAATGTTGTGGGACGTTGCGTTTTGGGTGTAAATGAAAATCATGTTAATGTCAGAAACCAACGTCAGACCGATGTCAGTGTCCAGTCCAGATGTTGGATTTTGGTCACTTTCTAATGCAACCGAAGAAAAACCAAATATCTACGTCTAATGATGTTATGGCTTGACGTTGTGTGGACATTAGAACTATGACGTCTATCAGATGTTGGATTTTGGTTGCCATACCTGATGAATAAATGTCAGTATTTGATGTCAATATGACCTTGGTTTAAGACAGGGGTCACCAAACTTGTTCCTGGAGGGCTGGTGTCCTGCAGATTTTAGCTCCAACCCTAATCAAACACACCTGAACAAGGTAATCAAGGTCTTACTAGGTATACTTGAAACACCCAGGCAGGTGTGTCGAGGCAAGTTGTAGCTAAACCCTGCAGGGACACCGGCCCTCCAGGACCGAGATTGGTGACCCCTGGTTTAAGATATTGGATTGACATTGAATTTTGGTTCAATCACAACCTAAACACAACCTAAAATCAACCAAATATCAATTTCATTTGACGTCGTTATTGGACATCAAAATAGCATCATCCTTAGACACTGGCTAGACATTGAATTTTGGTCACCCGACATCACGACCTACATCTAACCTAATATTAACGTCTTATGACATTGTGTGCCTGCTGGGATGTCATGAATGTGAATGAGATTGTCATCTTAAATGCAAAGATTACATTGTTTGTTATGACAACTTGACATAAACAAATACATCACAACCGGTCTTTTTTTGCGACGACAACTTGACATTACTAAGACAACATTCATTCATTTTCTTTTCAACTTAGTCCCTTTATTAATCTGGGGTCGCCACAGCGGAATGAACCACCAAATTATCCAGCATATGTTTTACAGGTGCAACCCATCACTGGGAAACACCCATACACTCCCATTCACACACATACACACTACGGACAATTTAGCTTACCCAATTCACCAAGACAACATAACTTGTCATAAATTTGTCATAAACATGATTGTCATGAGGCCATTATAATTGTGTCATAAATGTTTTTCTGATCACTTTTTCAGTGGAACAAACTGTATCTGTCATTAAAATGTCTCACTAAAAGTAGCATTATTCTGATGATATATATATATATATATATATATATATATATTTATGACAGATTTATGACAAGATGTTGTCTTGGTAATGTCAAGTTGTCATGACAAAGACAAAACAGGTTGTGATGTATTTGTTTATGTCAAGTTGTCAATGTCATCTTTGCATTTAAAATGTCATAACTGAGTGTTGATGCTCGTCATATGACCCTTAATGACAGTTGTTATACGCATGCATACAATCTCATTTATATTCATGACATGTCACGATTATACAGGTTTCATGACAGTCTTATGAACACGCCTTCAAGTAAAGTGTTACCAAAAAAACATAAAAACAAAAAAAAAAACATTCACACAACCAAAATTCACAAGCCTACTAATCAACTACAATAACTTAATACTAAATAACACAGAATAATTGTGGTGGAGTTGCAATAATGGATCACACTTTATTTTAAGGAACAATTCTTGCTATTAACAAACCATTACCTAAGACCTTTAGCTTAATAAAGTAAGCTAGCTCAGTAAGATACTTTTAGCTCAGTAAGATAGTAGTTGGGTTTAGGCATTGAATAGGATTAAGGATGTAGAATAAGATCGCACTTTATATAAGTACTAATAAACTAATATTTTTAATAATAGGTAATAATCCAGTATTTAATAGTGGGAATTGGTATTAAACTAAAGTGTTACCCAATAATGATTGTGGTAGAGTTTCAAATGCACATTACAAAGCAAATAAGTTACAATTGTGTCAAAAATTCAAGCTCCTGTCCCACAGAAACATACTAATTTGCAATCGCCGAAAATGTCTCTAAATCACTTACTGTACAAGATACAGTTTTAAATGTCTACCATAAGAAATGCTGACAAATAGGAAAACAGTGTTAGCCTGGAAGATGAAACAAACAGTAAAGTTTACTCCTACAATTAAAATTTACATATGATGTACAACATATATACACCACATAAAATCTTAGAAACTTATATTTGGTTTGTTTCATGACCCTATAGGAATGACTCTTGATAAACAATTTGAAGTGTGACTTAAACAACAATTAGAGTGAAAAATGGGAAACACCTGAAACACCTCCAGACTGCCAGACAACTGCGGAGTACTTCATTTAAAAGCCCACATGCTTTAATTACACACACAGTGAAGCGACAGAGATGGAAGAGAGGGTGGATGAAGTCCCCATGGAAACACATCTCCATCGACACCCAGAACGCAACGGGGCAAACTGTGAAGTGAGGGGGTGAGAAAGGAGCAATGGATATTAAAAAGCTGGAGAAAATTAGATGCAAGGAGCATGAGAGCAGATCAAAGCAACAGATCATGAAGACAAGTACCAATATTTTGAAATATACTAAAACTAAATAAATTGCATCTATGTCTGGCTCTAAATACCAGCATTCAGTTAAATCAACACCACTTAGCTTTAGTGCTTCATGTGTGCTGGTATGACATTGAACATAAAAAAAGATGCCTCTGGAATATAACATTTGTTCAGAGGCACGGGGTAAGAGTAGAGGTTTATTACGGAAAAGTTCTTCAGATATTCTTCAGAAGATACTTTCTCATAAACCCATAAAACACTGTTAGAATAACCATTTTGTACATGTATTTTGTTTGTTTTTTTACTCAAAGCAGTACTTGTTTTAGGGATGAAATGGTCACTGGTTTCAAAATAGACCACAGTAAAATACTGGATGTCATTTCACATTTTAATTATTATAAACATTGTGTTTGTTCACAGTGGTTTGAAAAACTCACTGTAGATACAGTGAAGTGCAATATGCTTGTCTGTAAACAGTGCTGACTTCAGAAAGGTCGCAAAATTTGGAACAAGAGGAAGGTTGATTTGTAATGTCATCCCAGATCACGTCTAAGGATGACTTGCAGATTGTTTTGTAAACGAGGCACAGTGTAACAGAGAGCTCGCAAAGAAACTTTTGTTGAAAGATAAAGCAGTCAGCTGCACTGGATCTTCAAGTAAGCACTTTCATAAAGCTTTGTCTGTGAATGATGGTTTTACTTCAATAATGTTGGTAAATCTCTTAATTGTGTCCAGTACTGATAGAGTGTTGATGCCATTTCCTATGCAACAACGTTAACAAACACACCCCTTAGAATTTCAGCGTTCTGCCCAAGATACACTGAGCCATTAGTTACAGGAATTCAGGAATGCTAAAGGGTTAAAAACAAGTTTTGTGCAATTAAAAAGACATTATCATTAGGGGTGTGAACCTACACTGGTCTCACAGTTCGGTTCCGTTACGATTATCATGCCATCGATTCGGTTCAATTGGATATCTCGGTGCATCACGGTGCATTAACGATGCTTTCCATACACAATTTGATATATTACTTAGCAACACAATAATTCTTGTATTAAAATTGATAATTTGAAAATAAATTTATATTTATATATTATTTGTAATACATTTTTTTCCTTTAGTACAGGCAGTCAGATATACGTACTGTACCTTTAATTTTACTTGCTCAAAGAAAACACTCTTTTTGAATGTATCAAACAAAACTAAAGTACATGCACAGAACAACATGAGCATTTATAGCAAATAAACAAATGTAAATATTATCCCGCTTGCTTTTTGAGCATTGTTAAGCGAGTTCTTAAATGATTGATCACGCGCTCAACAGAAAAGGCTGGCGGTCTGGCGCTGTTCAGCAAACATTGACACAGACACTGATGTTAAATGGCCACACGATCAGCTGATCCATTATAGACGGTGAAGCGGTTGAGAAATGCAGACATGCTCGCGTCTGGATCCACAAATAACGTTATTGTTGTAACAGCCAAGAGAGGAGATAAAGCGTTACCTCACACCAGCAGGTCAAAGGGGCCATGGAGAGAGAGAGAGAGAGAGAGAGAGAGAGAGCTTAACTTTCATTTTCTCCATAGCTGGGTTCTGATGTACTTCCCTGTCAGTGAAAGACTGTCCAGCAAACTCACAAGCAGTGAATTGTGCACAGTTATCTGCTTTTTAAGTAGTTGTAACGTTTTAATTGCTCGCGGTCTCCTCTCTGGTCATAGTAAGCTACCACCATATAACACATATCATAAGATAAATGACGTCAGTACATGATAACCGGTTATGATTATTACTATACGGTGTATCGAAGAAACAATTAATTTTGCCACCCCTAATTATCATCATTATATGTGACCCATATATCATGTCAAGTTGCACAAACCACACCATAATGATTTAATTCATTACAAAAAAAGTTAAGCAGGGGTGTTATACATGGAACATGTATACATGTTATAACAGAAATCAGTTCAAAAGTGGATAAGAGGGAGTGCTAAATATTTTCTACATGTTTATTTGACAAAGGTATAACTTTATAGATAATTTCATTCTTCCTGTGTACAAAATGACCTTACACATAACTTTATATTAGGTGGCCTTAATATGTACGTACACTGTACTTATTGTGTAAATAATGTACGTTTTACATGTTTTTGTTGATATTGATATTATTATATTATGATTGATTAAATACCTGCATGTAATTACATCTGTAACTATTTTCTGTAAATACATTTGAAATTACACTGTTGACAACCCTTAAACCTACCCATAGCCCCAAATTAATTGTATCTTAAAAATATGATAATAATGTGCATTCTGAAAGTCTTAAAACATTGAAAAGTTTTGTACGTCACCTTTTCAAATTGTTTGTTGTGAAACAAAACTGAGTATTTTTCCTACTATGGAAGTCAAGGGTTACAGGTTTTCAGCTTTCTTCAAAATATATTCTTTAGTCTTCAACAGAATAAAAAAGGAGAAAAAACTAATAAAACATCCCTTTAACATTCTAGCACAACATTTTTTTTTGATAAACAACAAATTCAAAATAGTTCCTTCACAAATGGTTTCACAATCATGTGAAATCATGGCTTCACAAATGTCCTGCAATTTCTGGAATCAAGTTAAAAATGCAATTACATGCGAGAAATACAGCATCATGAGTCAAATTAATGACCTTTTCCACTACAAGTGCCAAACTTTACGAGTTGAGCAGAAGGAACGTTTTGTTCCCCATACAATATGTTGTTTAGCATTACCATAATTGATTTGTAGTTAAACCTCATGACTAGGCAAATCAATCTTCAGCATTCCCCTTCATTCTCTGTGCCTATTAAGTTGTGTAATATAGTCTTTTCACCATGCGTCATCAGTCGGCCATTTTGGAGAACAGAAAGTAAACAATGCCACTAAACAGAACAAAATTTGCATATTTTGCTGATTACCGTTGCCATGTAATATCCATAATAATCCATTATTGCCATGTTTTGGCCTGTACTAATCGGTAAAAGAAAACAACCTTTAGAGTACTAAATAGTGCCAAAAGGTTATAGCAAATGAAGCAGAACAGAGCCTATTAAATTCAGTATGTTAAAACATTGCCCCTTTTCCTGCTTACTAATTATTTCTCGATAGATTTAGCAGCTAACACACTTTTTTATGTGGTTTAGCATAAATAAGCATAACAACGTATTCAGCAGTAGTCTACTATATGTGGTTGACATCCAAGTATCTCCATTATGGCTGCGCTTACGGGTAACTGTCAAATTACGACGTAAGTAAAAGTGCTCTATAGCACCAAGCTAATGAACACATAAAAATGAATCACGACGAAGTCTGAAACCATTTGATTCTATTAAATGTTGTCTGATTCCTTAGAACCATTCTAAATCTGTTAAAATCTGTTAAAATTAAAACGCTATTAGATTTAATCAGTCATAAAAATCTAAATATGGTATAAATATATCTAGCTGTAGAAAAAGAGATCCGATTATCAGATACAATTAGTTAAATTCTATGAGATTGGTTTACTTAATATTCAGGGGCAAAACTGAAGCAGCTCCATACTCCACACAACAGAAGGCGGTATTGGAAATTAGTACATAAATCTTATTTCATTCATTCATTTATTTTCCTTCAGCTTCGTCCCTTATTTATCAGGGGTCGCCACAGCAGAATGAACCGCCAACTATTCCAGCATATGTTTCATGCAGCGAATGCCCTTCCAGCCACAATCCAGTACTGGGAAACACCCATACACTCTCAAATTTACACACACACTCATACACTACGGCCAATTTATTTAATCCAATTCACTTATAGCGCATGTCTTTGGACTGTGGGGGAAACCGAAGCACCCAGAGGAAACCCACGCGAACACGGGGAGAACATGCATACTCCACACAGAAATGCCAACTGACCCAGCGATCTTCTTGCTGTGAGGTGACAGTGCTAACCACTGAAACACCGTGCCGCATAAATCTTATTTGTTAATATTTTTTGAGTCAAATCTGCTATATTCCATGACAACAGTAGCACAAAAAGATGAGTGCTTTAGAATGAGTGCTTTATAAAGATGACAAAAGTTTTTCTTGCCTTTTCTTGTAGTGATCAATCATTTGTCAGTCATTCATAATACATTAAAAATAATATTAATAATGTACGTACACTCATATTTTATTGTTCAGTCTGGTGACAAAACTGTGCTGATACTAGCCAACGGCCATAACTCCAGTCTCTCAATTACAGGGCACCTGTGCCTCGAGCACCTGCGCTAAATCAATAATCTTCTCGCAGGTTTACTTCAGCTGAAAAACATGTACAGCACATTGCTGACACTTTACCGCAGAAATGAGCGGTGAATTTCACTCTGCTGCTGATATCGACGAGCATCTGATTTAATATTCATGAAAATGCACTGTTGAATGTCATGAAAGTAGATGAAGTCATTATGAGGATGATGATCTTTGACCTCTGCATAGATTAAAGACAAAGGAGATTATATTTCAGGCACTACATAAAGTGATTTATTTCATTATTTTGTCATTAGGTTTGAATTAATTAGATGAGGATTTAATATAGATTTTAGTCCAGGGTATGCAGCATTCTTTTGGAATGGTTATACATTTCTACCTGGGCAGAAGTGGTACTTGTAAAAGCTTGCTTTGAAATGTGCATTTTTTTTGTCTGACATAATCTCATCTGAAACACGAAGAGAGGATGGGACAGAGTAGCCCCTCCCCTTTTTTAAAACAAAACAGCCAATAGTGTTTTGTTTTATTACAGCTCTGCCAGCGAGAGTGGTTGAGCTCAAGCGCATCAAATGAAAAGCAAATGAGACGCATACTAAAGGCATATCAGATAATCGATGGTCCATAGGCGGAAGTGACAAACTGCAAGCTTTGGGTGTTTATATCAGTCTTATATCTTCTAAACATGAATTTTGTCACTGTTTTGGAGCACACTAGCTTACAGATATCATTAAAACTAACAATACTTTTACTTAAGTGTACACTAAGTACTATACTCTTACTAACTTTATTTTCATTTTATGGGAGCTTTAAGTCCAACTGCATATATGTTTTATCAGACTATTATTATTTTCACATTTAGATATGGTAGATACATATTTTAAACGTTATATCATGAGGAGGGTGTTTGTTTATTATGTTCATCATTTGTTTTTAGTAGATGGGCCTTATTTTAAGCAAAATGTCGAAATGGTCCACACATAAAGAGGAATGCATTCTGTTAGGGATGTAACGATTCACCGTGAGCCGGCTGAAAATCGATTCAAATATGTGACGATTCAAACTGGTACAAATGTTGAATGAATCGCGATACATGTTTTGAACAGAGGGGGTGCTGTGTTTACAGGCACAAACTTGCTTTACTTGCACATCAGCGGTGAGCAACAGGTGTAGCGGCAGACTAAAATGACAGCAGTGAGGCGCACCAGACAAAACACTAACTGTGTGCAAATATTGCAAAAAGACGTTTACTTACACTAACAGAACAACGAATATGATGCAGCACAGTGGAAAAACTGTACTGTCACAGACGTCTATACGCAAAAAGCTATTAATAGGCCAAACCACGCTGACCGGCAGCTCCGCTTGCCTTGACGAGTGCTAACAGCTCCGCTTGCCTTGACGAGTGCTAACGTTACAGAGATCACACAGTGCATCAGTGTTTTCATAGGGAAAGTGTAAAGATGTTTTTTTAGACTGAAAGAGAAAGCTGTGCTGTTACAGAACCAGGTATTAGATTGTTCTTTTTTTACCCTCTCTTTTTCAATTTAGTTTATGCATATTTTAATAATTTGCTTATTATATCATATATTATAATCAGTATTTTATGCCAGTGGTCAGTCCCCTGGAGCAGAGGGCCTATTGACCACCTCTGTACACACTGCTCTCTGGTTTAGGAAAGGCTTTTCTCTCCACACTAGCCATCTCAGTCCCCTGTGAAAGAGTAGTTTCATCAGCAGGGAACATTGTAAATGTGCAAAGATCTCAGCTTATACCAGAAAACATACATATTCTGATATTTCTTTTAAAAAATGCAAAATCCCAGCACAGTCACAGTTTTAGTTTGTTTGAATTAAAGAGCCTTCTTTAATTTGTATTGTTCATTTTTGATTTGGAATTCGTTTTAAATTTGTAATGTAGCTGCACAGTCAAAATTTTAGTTTGTTTATATTAAAGAGTCTTCTTTAGTTTGTACTATTCACTGTTTTATTTGTGCAGCAAAAAACTTGTGCAGCATTTGAGAAAAAATGAAAGGGCTCTTGTTCACCTTAAATTTGTCTCAAATAATTTTGTTTAAAAAATTGTGATTAAATCGTGAGATTAGTATCGTCAGGTCAGGTGAATCGTCAGGTGAATCGTTACATCCCTACATACTGTACAATGTATACTGTATAATAAAACTAAAAAGTTAAAAGCCTTTGATTTTCTTGTTAAGCACATGTTTTGTCAGCAATTAAATGTCAGACACCCACACTGCCAATGAAACTTTAAAAGCCAGAATGTATGTTTTCATAGTATCCAATGCAAAAGAGAGATCAAAGTGAGGTCCAAATCAAAGAAACATCTATATACATATGATCCTCAGAGAGCACAATCTACTGGGATGGCAGGGCAAAAACAAAGGCATCAATTTGAGAACAGAAAAGGGCCACAGAAAAAGAACCGTTCATCTGTCTTGCCATCGCAACACTGAGTTTAGCAGTCAACAGCAAACCTGTGTGTCTCCTCTCTCCCCCAGACGCAATGCAGGGGTTAAAACTCCATTAGGAAGACACACAAATAATGACTGAGGGTGTTTTTGTCTCGAGTAAGCAAGATTGTGCGGTATGATTTAAGACCTGTCAAGCACACCTGTGGTGTCCAATAAACAAGGCTTTCTTAAAATAATTAGAAAAAAATATATGAGTCACCAAAGTCTTTCACAAAGACCTGAAGATAATTGAATGCAGCAACAGGACGGCTAGAAACTAAGTACTGAGAGGACTGAAAGAAATCATGTTTTTATTTCAATTTAAAATCCATCCATTTTAGACTTCTGCCAGTATCAGATTTTCTTGTTGCGGTTAATAAAGCTTTTATCAGTATTTATTTAATGACATTAATACTGAGATAATACGTGGTAATATGTGCCTGACAATCAGTATTGGTAGGCAGGAAAAAAATGCACTCCTGCTGTACGCCACGCTGCGGTGGGCATAAAAATCAATGGGATTTGGATCTTATTTTAATGTCAGGAAATAAGGGGGGGAAAAAAGAGACTTCTTGTGTTTATATCACCCCAATACGAACATAGACACACTATACCTACACGCATTTCTGTCCAAAAGTTGATTTTGCATGATGCCCTTTAAGTCTTCAAGTATTTGGTGCTGTGATGGACAACCACTGCTAATACAACAATCTAATTATTCTTCCAAGGCACTCTAATAAGTTTGAATAATGATATATAATTCACTGCATTTTAAAGTGTCCCCAATATCAATATTGTGCATTTACATTATCACAATATATTGAAAAACAGTAATCCATTTCAAAATTTACAAATGATGTTGTTCCTGTAACATATTCATAGATCTTTTTAAATGTATGAAAATCAAACATTTTCAAATAAAACAAGACTGTAACAGACAGAATGTTCAGCAATCTCGAATGTACATCCATCTAAAAACACACATCTAATGTAATAATAACACTGATTCTTTTAAATGCCAGATGTAAAGTTTCCAATAATGGCGAAGGCAGAGCTCTCTGCTCTTAGGTTTGGTCTCGAATCATTTCTGAGAATTAGCTGTTCATGATGTGTAAAAATATATTAATCTATGGTCTGCTTCACTAAATCCTGCCATAGATTATGCAAATATAGGATCAAGCTTATAAAAATTAATTGACAGATAGTATGATGTGACAAAGTAGATCATTTGACATGACAAGTAGATTATTTGACATTTCATGCCACACAGTAGACTAGTACATTTCTGGATAATGTATAAAAATGATATCAATGATTCAATGACTAAATCATAAAGACTTTATTATTTCATTACTGGATGAATCAGCATTTTTGAATGAATCTCTTGAATGCATGCTTTTAATGCCAAGCACATTTTTTTATCAATACAATCTTCATTTGATTTTTTTCAAATTACCTTCAAACAGTGATAACAATACTGCATAGAGGAAATATTTCATAACTATGCATAAATGCTCTCTTGATACATTAGCAACAAAAAAGCAGATTTAAATATTTACTTTTACTATTATATTAACTAAAATGTTTTTTTGTTTTTTTTAAATAGTTTATTAGTTATGTTCATCAAAATAAGAGTGTGATAAAAAAATGATAATCTAAAAACAAAAATCTAAGTAATGTAATGCTTTGTATGCCCATTAAAATTGTATTTTGTATGTTCTCCTAACATACAAAATGACTCAAAGATAATTAATATTGATTTTTTTGTTTGTTTGTATGTTTGTTTGTTTGTTTTTGTCTGTTATTTACAGATTTTCCAAACAAATTGCCTATCATAGAGGAAAAGACAACTTGTAGTTGTAGAAAAGACTGTATTTATTTTTTAGGGTGGGGAAAAATTATAATTTGCTGTCACATATTGAAATGTTTTACTTTTTAGCAGTATCTGTTTACATTACCTTATAGTTTAGGCTTTATAGGCTCAAAAAATACTTTTGCTGCTTGTTCAAACTAATTGTTTAAAATAAGTTGAAACAATTTATACTTTTTGTTTGGGGGGGGGGGGTGAACTTAATTGTTTTATGTTTAATCCACTTAAACTTGTAAAAATGATAAGGTTAACTTAATCAATTTGTGTTAGCACAACATGAAGGAATTGTGTGGAACCCAGCATTTTTTACATTAGTTTGATTAGTTTAATTATGTCAAAATTAGTTTAATTCATATTCCAGACAGATTTTCATAGTTTAACTTCATGTTGTCCCAAAAAAAAATAACTTAATTGTTTTAACAAATTTAAGCGAATTGAGCAGAAAACAATTAAGTTGGCCCCCAAAAAACTCAAGAATTGTGATGTTTCAGCTCATTTCAAGTAGTTTCAACAAGCAGCAAAAAACTGTTTTTTGAGTGTAGAAAAAATTGAAGATATCCATTCTTTGATGATGCAAACAAACTGCAATTCAAACTCAAAATTCAATCAAAAAATACAGACTAGGGTGGAATCAAACACAGTAATTGAATCAAATGCAAAAAAATCCCGAAAGTGCAGCCTGCAATCACTTAGAGGCTGATATTTTATATAGTGTATGTTTGTTCCATTTGCAAATCAAAGGAAAGTCCCATTTCAACACCGCACAAATATGCACACCCATATCTGTTGGCTTAAAAGCCTCGTTTCTGTCGTTCTCTCTGAGTGGGTGTACGGATCTCTCTTCTAATCCCACAGATACGCTCACATTACCAGTGATAGGAACAACAGTGCTAATGCGGTGATCTACTGTAACATGAAGTTTAACACTTTTTTGTGTTTATTCACACTTTTTTCTCTCTTCTCTGCTATTATTGATATTTATGAAATTACTGCATTATTGCTTCAAGAAATAAGAGCTTTGGCACATATTTCTGGCACATGCCATCAAGCTCAACAAAACAGTCAGACTCTGCAGGGATTTCTAATATCAACAAACATGACCATGGTCGACACAATGAGAAATTCACACAAAGGCGAATACTAACTGCTGTTCAATTCCCTGTGCGTTTGACACACCGAGCCTGGCAGTGCACAAAGCTGTTAGCAGACAAAAGATGAATGCAGTGAACGAAATTAAAAGGCAGATTAAATGTCTGGAGTCAGACCCCAGCGACCCTGGCAGACCCTAGTGAGTAAATAAGCAAAAATGAAAAGGAAACAAGACTTTCTGTTTCCTTGGACATCTCGAAAAAAAGACCATTATAGATCAAAAGAAAAAGGAAAACAATTGGGCAAAGCTATTTTAAATGGAGTGCCCTCAAAAGGTATCTGGACAGTGCTGCTATTAGAATAAGAGAATAAATTAAAACCTTGACTCTGGAGGTCAAACATGAAAGGTCAGCTCTCATTTAAAGGTATTTCTGTGCAAAAGAAGATCTTATAATTAAAGTATGGAGTAGAAAATGAACTTCGTATACACACCATTATATTGTGATTGTTGTTTTAACAGTGAGTGAGCTGAAAACACACCTTGAGAGTGCACACTTTTACTGCGCCATTTAGCCTTTAAGAATGCAGTTAGCATCCCAGCCAATATGGGGAGAAAATTATGCTTACCTCACAGCATGTGCAAGAGTGTTTTGTTTTGGGTGGCACGGTGGCTTGGTTAGCACTGTCACCTCACAGCAAGAAGGTCACTGGTTTGAGTCCTGGCTGGGCCAGTTGGCATTTCTGTGTGGAGTTTGCATGTTCTCCTCGAGTTCACATGGGTTTCCTCCAGGTGCTCCAGTTTCCCCCACAGTCCAAAAACATGCAGTATAAATGAACTGGATGAACTAAATTGGCCGTAGTGTATGAGTGCATGTGTGAATGTGAGAGTGTATGGGTGTTTCCCAGTACTGGGTTGTGGTTGGAAGGGCATCCGCTACGTAAAACATATGCCGGAATAGTTGTTAGTTCATTCTGCTGTGGCAACCCCTGATAAATAAGGGACTAAGCCGAAGGAAAATTAATGAATGAGTTGGCAGTTCATTCTGCTGTGGTGACCCCTGATAAATAAGGGACTAACTGAAGGAAAATGAATATGAATATCATAAATTAATGAATATCACTGCTATTGCAAATATGATATGTTGATATTGTGGGTTACATTTTATTGGCAGGCATTGTCATGCTATTGTCAGTTCTGACTGAATAAATAGGAACAAATCCACAAGCAGCACATAGTGAATTACATGCAACCATATTTCTAGAATTATTGGTTACAAATGACTTCCATTTGATGGTCACTATTGACTTCCATGGTTTATAATCCAAATCCAATATATATTCCAAAAGCATATTCTTCTTTTAGTATTATTATTAGTAGTAGTAGTAAAATCAGCTTATTTCAATATTTAAAATGTTATTTAATAATTATCTTCTAGCACTGTTGTTGCTAGCATGCTAGCTGAGGGGCATTAAACATTGTGTAAATACACCTAATATTATTTGCAGTGCAGTTGTCTTATTATGCTACCTGAAATTGTTGATTAAACATAAGAATTTTGGATAAAAGATGATGCAAACAAGATGAATTAGAAAAAAAAGTGATGTTACAAAATGTGCCAAATTCATTTTAATAAATGAAAACACTGCTGTAGACTAGCCACTAGACAGGATAAGAAAAACAAAAAATAAATATATTCAAGAGTCAGCTTTCCATGGCTCACAATAATGTTGTGCAAATACAGTTATTGGGGAGGGGGGGGGGGGAAGAGGAATAATGATAATATTGATTTTTTTTTAAATTATTATTAGTGAAGCTTTCATCCTATTTGTATTTTAGGATTCTGCATTAAACAAAAATGGATTGAAGCGTCAAGATGCGCACAAATTCTAAATTCATGAATTCAAGATGCACAATTAATAATAAAATACAATAATTAAAAAACTTTGTACTGAATTTTTTATTTCCAATAAGAAGATATGCACATAAACTATAAGAATGAAACACATTTACCAATTAAATTCCTCTTAATTCCTTCCTTTTTATACATTCTAATTGCTACATTGCTTTACATTTTTAAGTTACATTTACAACATTTTTTATTTGCAAACAAATAGAGCATATTAGTTTCAAACACACACACACACACACACACACACGCACACACACACACACACAAAAAGGAAGAGGATGTTATGGGAACTTAAAATCAAGATTGAGGAATATAGAAGAGCAGTTTACTTTTCTGATCTAAGACCCCTCTGGCAATGATGAGGATGAAGACTTGTAAATGTAAGCCCCCTTTCGCTGTAAACCTTTAAAGCACATAACAACACTTTATATTGAATTCTGAATTGAATGGGTACCCAGAGAAGCGAGGTCAGGACAGAAGGTTATGCAGACCCTGTTGGTATTTGTCACAAATCCCACAACAGCACTCTGCATTAACAGAGGCTTGAGAAGTCAGAAAAAAATAGTTTTCTGGAGCCTGACCTGCATTTGGCTTACAGAAAGAGAAATGCATGGAATAACAAGAATACTGCATTGCCCAAGAGCATAGTATTTCTTCTGTGAATCACAGCGTTGAGTCGCTTGGGCATGTAGCCCAGGCCCTGCTATTGTATTACCGCTGACCTTCATAGAGAAATGAATATCCAGGTGTACAAAAACATCACATCTGCTCAGATTCATACAGCATCAGAGTCTCTGCTATTTCCAATACCTCCATAATGGACTGGCAGTGAGTAGTTTGACTGAGCTGAATAATTTAACGCTCTCTACAGTTACTTGTCCCTACAGTATGCGGCAGGTTTCTGCGGTATGGATAAAGCAATCATGCTGAAATTCCAGATTGCTGACTAACTGCTCAATTGATCGATACTTCCACCAGGCATCAGTCCTCAATTATCTGCAACTCAGCTATATGTTAATAAGCCGACACTCATAAACCTGTATACCAGAGATTTGTCGGCACAGCCACAGTAATTGATCAAACGAGCGTAAATAGCTAGATGCCTATTGATCTTAATCAGTTAAGCTATAGCTGAGGGATCTAAAGATTGTTAAAGAAAGAGTGACATTACATCTGCAGTTCTGTTTTAGTTTTTGTTTGATAATTCTTTATCAATTTCTTTTTTTAATTGTCAGTCTCATTAGGGTACAATTTATAGATTTTATATAACTCTTTACTTTACTTCTGGTCAGACAAAAGTTGATGATTGAAGTAGGGATGAAGCTTACACAAAGATCATCCATTATACACTTTAGAGATATTCAACCCACTTTCGATTGTTATAATATTAGTAGTATATGTATGCTACATGCCCATTGTCACGTCTGATGTGTGGTGCAAGGAGTGAAAAAAATGTGAGGATCCAAATCCAATCTTTTGGGTTTATTGATAACTCATATTAAAACGTAAACAATACAAGGACAGGGAGAACACTCAGACATCCTGGAATTAAAGTAATTGACTGACAACAAATGGCTTAACAAAGGGATATATAGTGCAAACAATTAGGTTAAACAATATGATGAGGGGGTGGAGACTACATAACTACGGTAATTAACAAGTGAGAACTCAAATGACCGGGCATAACAAATGAAAACATGGAACTGAATAAAACACAAACAAAACAGGTACTGTTACACCCATATTGGATTGCACATTATCTTGTTTTGCCTTTGTTTCTCTTTACTCCCTAGGATGCTGCTATTGGCTGGTGTGGCTGTCTGTCATCTTTAGCGTGGGGCTGCACGCAGTGGCGGACTGGCCATCTGGAGCACCGGGAGGATTCCTGGTGGCCTAACGACTGATTTGGCCTGCTGCAGGCTAGGGCTGCGCGATTAATTGAAATTGTATCGAAATCGCGATTTGGACATGTGCGATTTATAAATCGCCTTACAGTACGATTTTCCCACAGTATGCTATTTGAACCAATCATAACGCAGGGCACCTAAAGAGAGCTCGAGAACCGGAGACTGAATAGCCTGCATATACAGGGATAATGAGTTCAGCACAGGAGGACTTGGTGCCCAAAAAGTCAACATCTGTGGTATGGAATTAAGTTACTTTGGATACAGGAAGGCTGATGTATGGCAGAACCAGGTAATTTGTAAGTCAGTCATATATTGTGTCTAAAAGCATGTGGAAAGCGTGAGCGCGTCACTTTCTTCAGCATTTTCAACTTGCTTTGTGGTCGCTTCTTTGTCGTTGCTTGGTGGCCATCACCCGTTTTCTTAGAGGATGACAATCTAACAAAACATTGCTGCAGTTCCGATACAAGTTTTATGTATGGAGAGAATTAATAAGCACTTGGTGTTCGGGTGTCTTGTGCTTGTCTGAGGTAACCGGAATGTGTACAGTCGTGGCCAAGATTTTTGAGAATTACATAAATATTGGAAATTGGAAAAGTCGCTGCTTAAGTTTGAAGTTATGAAGAGTGATCAGGTGAATTGCATAGTCCTTCTTTGCCATGAAAAAAAAAACTTAATCCTGAAAAAAACTTTCCACTGCATTTCATTGCTGTCATTAAAGGACCTGCTGAGATCATTTCAGTAATCGTCTTGTTAACTCAGGTGAGAATGTTGACGAGCACAAGGCTGGAGATCATTATGTCAGGCTGATTGGGTTAGAATGGCAGACTTGACATGTTAAAAGGAGGGTGATGCTTGAAATCATTGTTCTTCCATTGTTAACCATGGTGACCTGCAAAGAAACGCGTGCAGCCATCATTGCGTTGCATAAAAATGGCTTCACAGGCAAGGATATTGTGGCTACTAAGATTGCACCTAAATCAACAATTTATAGGATCATCAAGAACTTCAAGGAAAGAGGTTCAATTCTTGTTAAAAAGGCTTCAGGGCGTCCAAGAAAGTCCAGCAAACGCCAGGACGCACAGTGAGGCGAAGACTTTTGGAAGACGGCCTGGTGTCAAGAAGGGCAGCAAAGAAGCCACTTCTCTCAAAAAAAACATCAGGGACAGATTGATCTTCTGCAAAAAGTATGGCGAATGGACTGCTGAGGACTGGGGCAAAGTCATATTCTCCGATGAAGCCCTTTTCAATTGTTTGGGGCATCTGGAAAAAGGCTTGTCCGGAGAAGAAAAGGTGAGCGCTACCATCAGTCCTGTGTCATGCCTACAGTAAAGCATCCTGAGACCATTCATGTGTGGGGTTGCTTCTCATCCAAGGGAGTGGGCTCACTCACAATTTTGCCCAAAAACACAGCCATGAATAAAGAATGGTACCAAAACACCCTCCAACAGCAACTTCTTCCAACAATCCAACAACAGTTTGGTGAAGAACAATGCATTTTCCAGCACGATGGAGCACCGTGCCATAAGGCAAAAGTGATATCTAAGTGGCTCGGGGACCAAATCGTTGAAATTTTGGGTCCATGGCCTGGAAACTCCCCAGACCTTAATCCCATTGAGAACTTGTGGTCAATCCTCAAGAGGCGGGTGGACAAACAAAAACCCACTAATTCTGACAAACTCCAAGAAGTAATTATGAAAGAATGGGTTGCTATCAGTCAGGATTTGGCCCAGAAGTTGATTGGGAGCATGCCCAGTCGAATTGCAGAGGTCCTGAAAAAGAAGGGCCAACACTGCAAATGCTGACTCTTTGCATAAATGTCATGTAATTGTCGATAAAAGCCTTTGAAACGTATGAAGTGCTTGTAATTATATTTCAGTACATCACAGAAACAACTGAAACAAAGATCTAAAAGCAGTTTAGCAGCAAACTTTGTGAAAACTAATATTTGTGTCATTCTCAAAACTTTTGTTACATGACTCGCTGTGCGTCATTCTGAAAAGTTACATTTAAAGTTTTTCTGAAAATAGATGTTTTCATCGATTACGTCATCTCACCGCCTCTGCCAAAACTTTTATTTGTCAAATCCTCAAATCAGTAGTTAATTTACCAAAGGATGGCCTGGATGGGTGTGGGATTTTCCGGCCTGAAAATGTGTCCCAGTCCGCCCCTGGCTGCATGTGATGAACTCAAGGTTGAGCTTTTTTTGCTTCTGACACTCACATGTTATAAGTTGAAGAGAGATTGTTTACACACTCGTTAAAACTATTAACACTGTATTTGTTAGATGGATAACAAAACATGGATAGTTAGTTCAAAAATGAAATTCACCATCGATCTAAAATTCCTCTCCATTACAACTCCCTTTTGTTAACACTTTTGTAGTCGCTGTCCTGTTTATCATACAACTCTGTGTTCAGACACCAGTTAAACAAACAGCTCCACATTCATTTTGCTTCAATAATTCTTCTTCATCGTAAGTAACACGTGCTCACCAACACCATTTTGTACTTGAGCGCCATCAAGTGCAAGTGTCAATCTCATTGGTCAACCAGTTTTTTAATGTGGCATGTCAAACAATAAATAAAACAAGTTTGAGGCTTTTTTTTGTTTGTTTTGTTATGACCCATGTTTTGTGCATTGGTGTACATTCTCACATTGGCACCTTTTGATTAATCTTGAGGTGTTAGAATCGGCATAAAATGGAAGTTTGTCCTTTTTTTTATATCATGATGTATATGCAATTAAAACTGTCCTAAAATTAGAAAAAATGTAGGACGGTGCTTGATTTTGTCCTTTGGAAATCGATTGGATCATTTGCAAGATGGCGTTGCTAATAAAATGAAAGAATATTGATGAATGGATGAAAATGAGACACACACTGAAATTTTGATTTTATGCCAACTTTAAATAGCGATAAACATGAGTGAAAATCCTCCTGATGTGTACAGGTTTAAGTATTGATTTACTCTACAAAATTATGGTAAAACGGTGCCAAAAGCCTTAATTCTTACCTGTACATGACTGTGGTTTTCTTCAGAAGGTTTTGCGAGAAGGTTCTTACAATTCCTCTGATGAAAAAAACAGATCCTTTCAATTAGATCCTTTATTAAAAATAAAATAAAAAAAATTAATTGAGCAAACCTCTTACTAATTGTCTTTGAATTCATGCTCTTGGGAACAATAATCAATATCATTGTGATTGATTTTAACTGAAATAAACATGTGTAAAGACTAGACATATTGAAATTAATTAAACTATTATTAGATTTAGCACAGCCATTTTAAACCTGCACATGTAAGGTATTTAGTGTTATCTGCTTTCAATTATACTTTGAAGTCATTATGCCATTTGATTATTTGCTATTATAAATAGTTGTTGTAATCCTATTTTAATTATTAAAGGAATAGCTCACCCAAAATTGGAAATTCTGTCATCATTTACTCACTTTTTACTTGTTCCAAACCTGTTTGACTTTCATAAGTCTGTTGAACACAAAAGAAGATATTTTGAGGAAAGCTGGAAACATGTAACCACTGACTTCCATGGTATTTGTTTTTCCTTCTTAGGATGTCAATGGTTTTCAGTGTTCTTCAAAATATCTTCTTTTGTGTTCAACAGAAGAAAGAAACCCGTGAAGATTTTTGGGTGAACTAACCATTTAACACAATCTTAAGCACAACAGAAAGCAACGCAACAGTTTTACGTTTTACTGCACTTAAACATCAGACATCCATTATGCAAGAAACAGCAAAGGAACATGGAAAATAGCTTGCATTCATGCTGAAAAAAAAATTATGTAGGCTATTTCTTTTCCAATACTGGATTTCACACCACAGCAGGACAGAAACAGCAGTACTTGCTTGAACCACATGCAACACATCAATTTTTCAGCTGAGCAAAAAATATCTTAGAGCAAATGCATTTATTCACTGACCGTTCTTGATCGTGGAACCAGTAAGAACCATTTGAGTTCTCCCACAGATGTCTCTGTGATTTAAACAAGTTTAAAGAGATAAAACAGTGCTGACATTTTCAACAGCATTGACACAGGAAAACACTGCAGCACAACGAAAGGGTGCAGTGAGAATAGCTTCTGTGAATCACAGAAATTAAATAAGTATGACAGAAATGTCAGACATTTCTTTTTTAATTGTTTTACATTATAAGGCATGAATTAAAGGTACAATAACATATAACAGCAGTATTTTAGTTATTAAGCCTTTTAAGGTAAGTTACATAAAAGCGGATTTAATGCTTTTCAGTGACTGTTCTTCAACTGACATTTGTATTGAAGTGAACTGAATCAGCTTTAATTAGTACAAAACTACACCAACATTCTACCACTACTCTGCTGCCTGCCTGATATGCTGAAAAGGTTCAACAATTTGAAATATTATGGCTTTTTATTATTTTTTAATTAATTATTTTTTTGTAAAAGCTCTATGGAAATAAAGATGACTTGACTTGAATAGTATCATTGTAGTCTTTATTAAAAGATCAGTTCATTTCCAGAATCAAAATTCTCTTATTGTTTACTCACCCTCCAATTTGTTCTAAACCTACAAGTTTCTTTCTTCCATTAAACAAAAAAAGATGATATTTTGAAAAACTTTAATATCCGAACAGTTGATGGTCACCATTGACTTCCATAGCAAAGAAAAAATACTATGGAAATCAATGGTGACCAGTCATTCTGGAAGTGAACTACTCATTAATAGTTTTTTTTGCTGGTTTCATTTTAATGTTAAAGTCCATTTTTGTTGTATTTATTATTTTTTCCTTTTGTTTAGAAACATCTTTGTAGTTTTTATTTTATTTTAATTTATATCTGTACATTATACATATATGTATATGTAAAACTTAGTAGAATTATATAAATGATTTTATTTAGCACTTTCAGCAGTCATGACATGAAAGAATATATTGGTTAATTGTATTAGAATGTTTATATATCAATGCATCCCTCCAACAAAACAATTACCAGCAAGTATGTGTGTGTGAGTGTGTGTGTGTGTGTGTGTGTGTGTGTGCGTGCGTGTGTGTGCGTGTGTGCACATGTTCAATAGATGCCAACAAACATCTAAATACAGATGTCTTGGCTAAAACAAGGCTAAACTTGGGCTTCCAGTGAAAATCTAATAGACATCTATTAAAAGTCCAAAAAAAACAAATGAATGACAACACGTGAAGTCCGTGTAATTTCTCTGTTTGATGACTAGTTTATTTTTGAACTATTGTTAGATTTTAAACAACAAGACTGCTTGGTAGGAATATTTGCAGTAGTTAAACAAAAAAATTGTACAATTCTGCTTACCCACTTTAACATGAAATGTTGCATGAACTGTGCCACTACAACCACACTGCTGCGGCACATCCATCATCTCTTCCATTTTCTCATTTCTTATCCTTCTGAAAACTCATTTTCGCTCTGTGCAGTACGGCTCTGCCTCTGTAGACTCTTCAATGTTAGGTTGAAAAAGGAGGCACAAAGCAAATTTAAATGTAAATATCTGTGCCTGCAGTCCCAAAAGTACTGGAAACAACAGCAAAGAAGAACGATTATACGTAATACTCCAACTCAGACTTTAAAGGTTACTTTTCGGTTTGATATTACAAGCTGGGAATAAGTCAATACACGATTTTACCTCCTCTGGGTTATTCCTAACTATTTAAATATCATGGTGGAGATTAATAAGATGGAAATCAATAAAACAACTGCAGTCTTGCTGTCTGCCACATTTTGCAGTGCTATATCAATGTCAGCAGCTCCAGCTTGAGAGATTGGAAAATGAACTGCTTTATAAAATATACAATTTCAATTTGTACTGTTTGGCCAGTGAATCACACTAACAAATACAAATACAAAAGAAAAAATAACTGCTTCAAAATGGTACTGGATTTTTTTTATGCATCATATGTCTCCATATTTTTGAGCAGAGTTATCTCCAATAGCAGTATTTCTACACTCCTATTTAATATCAATAACAAAATTAGATTTTTGGATTATTATGATTATCATCTCTATAAAAATTAGATAAACAAAAAAAAAAAATATGGGGCTGTTGTGCTATTTGCTGCAACTGAATCTGCAAGCAAAGCAGAACCGTAATCAATTAAATAATCATGAATTGTATATTGCTATACTGTATAGCTTGGGATTATGCATAATCAATTGAATAATCATGAATCTTATATTGTTATACTGTATAGCTTAGGATTATGCATAATAAATTGAATAATCATAAATCTTATATTTCTATAAAGTATTGCTTGAGATTATGCATAATCAGTTGTGTGATTTTGTTGGTGAATAAGTGCAGTACACACCCTGTACGCTAAAATATGTTGTTTTAATGTTTATATGTATAATGTTATATGTTTATATGTTGTTTGTAGGACAAATGTACAATATGTACAAACATTTTGTTGTTGTTGTTTTAACAGAAAAAAATATTATTTAAAAAAAGAATTATTAGTGTCAATATAAAACATTGAGGTTGACCATGTGTTGGTCTTTAATTTGCTTGTTGTTTGTAAAATCTTTCCAACTTTCCATTTCCGTTTAACTCAAACTAATCTCAAATCAGACAGAAGAACATGATCCTCAGCTTTTATTTATGCATTTAGGCAGCTTAAATGCTGCAACAGAAAGATGAACCAAAAACAAAGATTAATGTTCATTTTCACTTTCACAGTTATTTATACAGTGCATCTGGAAAGTATTCATAGCGCTTCACTTTTTCCACATTTTGTTTTTTGTTACAGCCTTATTCCAAAATGGATTAAATTCATTTATTTTCTCAAAATTCTACACACAATACCCCATAATGACAATGTGAAAAAAAGATTTTTTGAAATTGTTGCAAATTTATTAAAAATTAAAAATCACATGTACATAAGTATGCACAGCCTTTGCTCAATACTTTGTTGATGCACCTTTGGCAGCAATTACAGCCTCAAGTCTTTTTTGAATATGATGCCACAAGCTTGGCACACCTGTCTTTGGGAATTTTTGCCCATTCCTCTTTGCAGTACCTCTCAAGCTCTATCAGGTTGGATGGGAAGCGACGGTGTACAGCCCTTTTCAGATCTCTCTAGAGATGTTCAATAGGACTTAGATCTGGACTTAGCCACTCAAGGACATTTACCGAGTTGTTGTGAAGCCACTCCATTGATATTTTGGGTCATTTGTCCTGTGTGCTTTGGGTCATTGTCCTGCTGGAAGGTGAACCTTCACCCCAGTCTGAGGTCAAGAGCACTCTGAAGCAGGTTTTCATTCAGGATGTCTCTGTACATTGCTGCATTCATCTTTCTCTCTATCCTGACTAGTCTTCCAGTTCCTGCTGCTGAAAAACATCCCCACAGCATGTTGTTGCCACCACCATGCTTCACTGTAGGGATGGTATTAGCCTGGTGATGAGCGTTGCCTGGTTTTTTCCAAATGTATCGCCTGGCATTCACTCCAAAGAGTTCAATTTTAGTCTCATCAGACCAGAAAATTTTCTTTCAGATGCATTTTGGCAAATTCCAGGCGGGCTGCTATGTGCCCTTTACTAAGGAGTGGCTTTCGTCTGGCCACTCTACCATACAGGCCTGATTGGTGGATTGCTGCACAGATGGTTGTCCTTCTGTAAGGTTCTCCTCTCTCCACAGAAGAACGCTGGAGTGACCATCGGGTTATTGATCACCTCCCTGACTAAGGCCCTTCTCCCCCGATCACTCAGCTTAGATGGCCGGCCAGCTCTAGGAAGAGTCCTGGTGGTTCCAAACATCTTCCACTTACGGATGATAGAGGCCACTGTGCTCATTGGAATTTTCAGAGCAGCAGAAATTTTTCTGCAACGTTCCCCAGCCTTGTGCCTCGAGACAATCCTGTCTTAGAGGAGCACAGACAATTCCTTTGTCTTCATGCTTGGTTTGTGCTTTGACATGCACTGTCAACCCTGGGACCTTATATAGACAGGTGTATGCCTTTTTAAATAATGTCCAATCAACTGAATTTACCACAGGTGAACTCCAATTAAGCTGCTGAAACATCTCAAGAATGATCAGTGGAAACAGAATGTACCTGAGCTCAATTTAGAGCTTCACGGCAAAGTCTGTGAATACTTATGTACATGTGATTTTTCAGGTTTTTCATTTTTAATAAATTTGCAACAATTTCAAAAAATCTTTTTTCACATTGTCATTATGGGTTATTGCGTGTAGAATTTTGAGGAAATAAATTAATTTAATCCATTTTGGAATAAGGCTGTAACATAAAAAAAAGTGAAGCGCTATGAATACTTTCGGGATATACTGTATATAGGTGCTCAGCATAAATGAGTACACCCCATTTTGAAAATGAATATTTTTACCCATTTCTCAGCGAATATAGGTAATATATTTTGGTGCAAAAACAAAACTGAATTATTAAACATATATAATTATTAAAATAATAGTGTAGTCACATAACATCTTTAGAAATATAAAGAAAATATATTTAAATTCATACAAAATACTGCAAAAAAAATAATTACAAATTTTCAGCTAAATGTAATATATTTTTGTTTCTTGTGATTTTTGCTTCTTTTTCAATTTTTATTGAATATTTTCCCTAGCATAAATTTGGGCTACTGATTTTTAGACTGTTATCGTTATTTTGTTAGATTAGCTCCAAATTTGGCTTCAGTACTGACCAATCTAATGTATGTGCACAATTATATTGTTGTAAATCATCCAGTAGAAAATATTCATTTAAATGAGAGATTTGTGAGGGGTGTACTCATATATGCTAAGCACTGTATATATATATATATATTTAATAACTGAAGATGATTAACATAATATCTCATGTGTGCATAATATATTATGTGTGCATTGGACCTTCTCTCTTACACACAGCACATTATTAGAACACGGAATGTGAGGAATGTGATAGTGATGACATCACAAGCTGCAGTCCAGGCAGCAGGTAAAAGCTCAGAACAGCAGCAGTAGCACAGGTAACAGTAGCATTATCTGAAACAGAGCAGCTGACACACTGCATCACTACTGTCACTCCTATACTGATAAAATAGCCGCCTGTACTTCAGAATATTACGACCCAGCCAAGATGGCTAACAATATCCCCACAGTCATTATGCGTGTTATCATTGTTGAAGAAAATGAGTTCATTATTTTCCCATCATTTCAACATGGGCATCGGCGAATAGACCTTCCAGGAATACACATACCACGTCAACACGGAGACGTTTTTCTAGGGCTGATTCGAACACTTCTCCATCAGCTTTCTGCTCACTATCCCACTGCACCTACTAGGGAGTTCAGTCCACTGCTTTCCGTGCTGACCTTGAATGCAGATGCCTTTGGAGTGACTTTGGGGTCTTCAGGTGACTCTTTTGAGATTGGGTTGTTTCCTTTGTTTAACCCACCTGCAGCATCTATGAGTGAGTCCAGCTCAGATGATGAACAGCCTGGATCTTCTCACCGGCTTGTCAATAGTGAGGACAGGCACGGTCAATTTCCAATGAGTGAGTCCAGCATTGATGATCAACAGCCTGGACCTTCTCATCTGGTTGTTAATAATAAGGCCAGACCTGATCAATTACCAATGAGTGAATCCAGCATTGTTGATAAACAGCCTGGACACAACTCTGGTCCCGATTTAAATGATGTCCAGCCTGGAACATTTCACAAAGACACCACCAAGATCAGGTCTGGAGGATCCACAAGGTCAAGCAGCCAGGCTGAGATTATACAGGGTGTTAAAAGAAAAAGGACAAGTTCTGGCAGGCCAGAAAACCGAAAATGGAAAAGAATGAGATTAGACCACAGCTCTGATTCTGATTCCTTCAACTCATTTGAAACATTTGGAGACCAATGCAGGGATGATGATGGGCCTGGACCTTCTCAGAGAGATAATGGGGAGATCAGGGAATCTGCAGACCAAAGGTCAGACCGCCAGTGTGAGATGAGGCAGGCTGCTAAAAGAAATCAAAAGAGGATGAAATCAGACCATCTTTCTGATTCAGATAATAAAGAGGCTGGACCATCTAACCTGGTCAACAACACTAAGAGCAGATCAAGTGAATCCAGAACATCTGCAGATCAAAGCACAGGACGGCAGATTGAGACCAGACAAAGTGTTAAAAGAAAACGAAAGACCTCTGGCAATCAGAAAGCAGAGGACAGAAAAGATGACAGCTGTCATTCTGATTAAAGCAGTCTTCAGATGCAGATATTTCTATTTTGTTATTTATTCGTTTGCTTGTTTTTTGGCCATCACCATGTGTCCTTAGGTTTGAGATGCCATGCGGTGCTAAAGACAACTATCACTCCTACAAACACACATTGTAAAACAAATTTATTAAACATACAGTTTGGTTTACTGGGAAAATGTTTGCATTTTATACTATAACTTTTTTCTTTGTCTTTGCAACCACAGTGTTTTACAAAAAAAAGAGGTTTACTTTACATAGAAAAAGGAGGATTACAAATATAATAAAAAATTGTGTGCATTTGATGAAAGAATAAACAATAATGATTAATTGAAAGAATGAATGAACAATGAAGAATAAACACATCAATGTCTTGATTTTACTGTCTTATTACTATGGATGCTCTGATTGATTAGCCAGGGATCAGTTTTGGCCGATAATAACATTTCATGACACAACCAGTACTCATTAAACTTGGTCAATCTCACAAATCAATTGCAATTAGATTTTTTACAAGTTTACAAGTAGAGGAAGACACATCCTTCTAGCATGGTGCGGGTACATCAGGGTAAAGCTTCATTCACACCACAATCAACCCGGAGCCACAAAGCAGCACTGTCCAATTCGGTTTCAAGCTTATGACATTCAGCAAAAAAGAAGGACAATGACCACTGGCGATACAATGTACGCAAGCAATAAGAGACATGTGACAAAAAATCTGAAATGTTTAACTTCATGCAAATTAGAAGCGACTTTCGCAATCCATTACGAGGGGAAGTAAAGACAGTAAAATGCAATGGTTAATCTACTTTTGTAAAGTGGGGTGACAGTGTCGTCCTTCAATCAGCTAGTGGTACTAGCCATGCTGACTCCATCCTGAATGCTTTCATAAAACCAGACAAACCGTTGTCTTCACTTCTGTTGAAGATATGTACCCACAATGGCAAAAACTATGCATTGTTCCCAATTAATTGATCACATGAAACACTTTATGTACCAATTTCCCTCAAATGTTTGTTTTGCACCAAGAAAAGCAAAACACTGGACACATAAAAGAGTAAACATTATTTATAAATGTAACTAGGCAACCGGTAGTGGGAACGCCTATTTGTGACCTCAACTGTCAGCCACTGGCAAAAAGAGGTGATAAATGGTGTGTTCCAAATGGATACATAGTCCTTTGAAGGGCACTTTGGATTGACAACAATCATGACTGCCATATTGATGTATCGCTCCAAACCAAAGTGCTCAAAACTGGACACTTCGAAATTTGTTAGGTTAAATGAATAGGGCAGTTAATATACCTTTACTGTTGTGCAAATCAAAGCAAGTGTCCATCACTCTCTCCCTCGCAGACATGCGCTGCAGTTTGTGCTAGTATGTATGTATGTATGCACCTGCTGTCACGTCTGATTCACACGGGGCGTCAGCGCCAACGCTTCCCATTCACTTTGAATGGGTGACAGCAAGCGTTGCCAAACTAAATTGTGAATCCATTGGTTGCTCACTGAAGAAGTTGGGAATTCTCAACTTTTCAAGCAACAACGAAAGCCTCACCCAATCAGATTGCTTTATGCAAATACCCCAGCTCTGACAGTAGCCAATTGCATTCATACATTTCAATAGCGTTAAAAGGAGGATCAATTTAAAATGTAAGAAAAATATATTACTGTGGTGGGCAATCACCTAGTCCTTTATGACCAATATTTGTATGTATATCGGGATTCATACCAGAGAGACCAGGTGTGGAAGAAGGTGGCATGCCAAGGTTCAGACATGCACTCCGTCAATTGTTGATGCTGACGTCCTGTGTGAATGTACCATCAGTGGAGCGGCTGTAAGGCCTTCCAGGTCTACCTCTTTATATTATACCTGTTTGCTAGTCAGGAATATGCAGCCAAACTTTCATTCCACCACACTTTCTATTAGATAAAGATATGCTGGTATTAGTAGTTGTCATTTTAAGTACAGGTTCATTTCTATAAAAAAAAAACTATAAAAGTATCTGGTGCATGCTATTTTTTGGTATGTATATTTATTTATTTTTGTTGTTTGTTTGATATTATTTTACCAATAACAGAGCCTGCAAGATGTAAGACATTTAAAATTAGTAATATATTAATAAATAATATGTGAAATGAATGTTACTGACACTAATAACAAAATAAACACTCTTTAAAACTAATATTATTGAAAATAGTATTTAAAATATCTTTAAGGTCCTGTATAGCACATTTG
>CAIGQV010019951.1:6413668-6441347 GCA_903798115.1 Danio jaintianensis | reverse complement strand
GTGAACATACCTGGCAATAAAGCTCTTTCTGATTCTGATTCTAATTTGTTGTAATAAATACATAAAATGGGACATTTTATTTTTTAAATGTGACGTAAATTATACAACTCTGCATAATAATGTACAATCATTAACAAAATGGATATTAATTTTGAGATTTTGCTAAATTTAATATTAAAATTATTAGTATTTTTAAAAAGAAACTTGAGGTGAGTGTTAGATGATGGCATAGTTCATCTTAAAAATAAATAAATATGTACAACCGATATGTTACCACTAACAGGGTATCACAGAGAGAAGCTAAGCAAAGTGATAATTCCATGACACAATAAATCACTGTAATCCTCTTCATTTTAAACACCTCCACGATGCGCATGATGCTCTTTAATAATTACCACATACATTAAAACAAATGTTCCATATAAAATGTAAAATTATTTTCATGCAGATTTATGAGGCATGAATAGTTTTACAGAATGAGAGCCGGAAAAAAAAGCTTCAGACGTGCCGTGAAATCAAAAACAGAGCAGGTTGAAAGGCTTGTCACCAACAATTAGCTTGTAATTCGACGCTGTGCAATTCTGATGGATGCAAAAGATGAATTAAGACGAGACAGAGGAAAGAAAAGGCTATGAGAAAATGCTAAACGTTAAAGGTAATGTAGGCAGATGGCTGACTAACCGAATGAAAAGATAATTGGTGCCAATTTAAGTCAGCAACGTTATATGCAATTTTTTTTCGACTAAGAAAATGACTGTTTACTGGGTACAAGAAATTCCAACATATGCCTATTTGTTGCATCAGTGTGCGTTATTCATACATAGAACTTATTCCTTTTCAATTCCTCCTACTGTATAACTCATTACATCAAAAATAACCATATTTATCTGCTTGTGTGGAAATTGCAAACTGTGAAATGGCACATTTGGCATTTATTTTATTCTGTTTAGCCTTTTTCCAGCCATTGGCATCCCTTCTTGGCTGTATTTTCTGACACTGTGAACGCCACACGAGCCTTCTCTTTTAAAATCCACTTGGCATTATTTCACTTCAGCAATTTACCATTTTTTTCTCTCTTTCTTCAGAACACGAAAACTCGTATATCACACACAATAATCCCTCACAATGCTGCCTCTCCGGGACAATGAATTCATCAGCATTCTGATTGCTTGGCGTATCTCTAGATTTTTTGGCATTGTCTTCACTTTCTCTCAGACTGGCCTCTTTTTGTTGTTTACACATTATAATGAGTTTCATTTGCAAAAGCAATGGGCCTTATTCAAGAAACACAAGCAGAGGAAATTTGAGTGTAATTTTCCACTAAATTGAAGGCAACAGTCTACAGCTTTGTGCGTCATTTCTAAACAGAATGTTTTCTTCTGGTCTTTCATGAATCGTCCCTGTGATTGTTTTCAATCAGGCTTCATGGTAACACATTACAATAAGGTTCCATTAGTTATTGTTAGTTAATGCATATACTGTACTAACATAAACAGACTATAAACAACACATTCTGTATATTACATACTGTATGTAACATTAGTTAATGAACAAAGTCATTCATTGTTAGTTCTCGTTAACGAATGTTAAAGTCTGTGTGATATTAAAATTGACAACTTTTATTTTGCTAGAGCACATTGTTATTATTTAGATGAACATTTAATCCACTGACAAAAAAAATATTTTGGTAATCTTTAATAAAATCTGACCATTTGCTTCTTGTTGTTGACGTCTTGATGGCTTCAGGCACAATATTCTTAACCATGCCTCTCTTACTGTTAGTTTGCTATGAGAAGAATGTAATATTGGCATCCAGTGGTTGAACTAAGTATCGCAGTCCAAAATCAAAACACTTTTTCACCCAGCCCCTCCTCTGACAACTCTACATAAACGCAGGTTGCCAGATTGACGACACCAACACAAGCAAGCATGCCTGACTCTCGAGCCAACACCATAACTACACACAACAACACATCACCTGAAATTTCTATTTGAGAAATGAATTCTATTTCTAGCAACTGAACAACATCATAAAACTACTGTGACAATGATCACCTCAGGTACTGATTATGTGCTTTGAGTGAGTGTTAATGCAACCAATGTGAGTTTAAATACTATTTTACATGATATGTGTTATCATAATGAAAAAAGAAGCATATAGTTTACCTGAGATCTTGAAAATAATACATAACTTAGCTTGAAAATGAATGCTAGAACTGTGTCTAAGTGCAAACCAACAAATATCACTTAGCATGTTCTTAACATAATAATGTTAAAGAGGTTTAATATATATTCATTAGGATCTAAATTGTACCATTTCGTTGGCCTATTCTGTGCTTCTGAATGACTCTGGTATTTACTGTCTTTCTGAAATCTTTCTGCCATGTGGCATCGTTGTTACAATGTAACCTGCTAAGCTAACGTTTACGCTTGGAATATTTATATAATTTGCAAATTAAAAAACACCTTATGTGGATTGTTATAACTTCGAATCTGCATCTCATTTTGGAGGCTGCTACTGTCCTCCGGAGGTCGCAATTTCGGCCGCATACATTGAAGCAGCCTTCATGACTAAATTGAAATATGGTGTGTTTTCCCGTCAACCTGGAGTAATGAAATATAATTGGGTAAACTGGTAGTGGGTGGGTTATAGAGACCAAAACAAAGACAGACATTCCGACATGGAATGCACATTTTCAAAGGAGAATAACTGACTTTAGCATTGTTAGCATGTTTCTTAAATTTCTGCAAACATATTGTGCTGTTTTTATGCTTTACAGCAGTCATATTGTAAAGTTTTGACCAGTTTCATAAACACTCAAAGAAAACATAGTCCACCCAAAAATGACAACCACTAATGTTGCATTCTTACACACAATTCACACAGAAAGTGCTTTTCCACGTCAGTTCTTTTCAATTGTTCTTCTATGTAAACACACACTAGATGGATTTGTTTGTTATCTTCTGCAATCTCTCAAACAAACAGCCATTCTTAAAATGCAGCACTCGAGTGAAAAGAAGCTCAGAATCTTTATCTTAGCTTCCAGTCCATTTAAATTGTGAATGCTCTGCATATCCAAATCATTTAAAAGAATGAGTTTGCAGGCTGGCTAATTGATATAGCATTACTATACTTTACTCTTTCATTTGAGGTATGAAGCCTGCAAAATAAATATAGTTGGGAATGTGTATTCCTGTTTGTGGCTGTCTGTAATTTATTTATTTATGAAATGACGGTAATTTTCTACAGACCTGTGCAATTACTGAGGAATTCAGGCAAGCAGAAGAATGTACCGCTGATGCTTGATCTCAATTACTGGAATTTACTTGCAAAACTAACTCAAGATTGTTTTAAAAAACTTTTATTACAGTCTATTTTTATGTTTTCTCAAGCAACGCTAATTTTAAATTCCAGCGTGAGGGAAATGGATGACACATTTTGGATGGATTAATTAAAAGTATGGCTGCATCTAATCAAATTCTCATATATAGTAAAGATCAATGTCTGTGAATAATAAATTGCAAAAGACTACTTACAGTAAATACGAAGTCTGCATGTTCAGTGTGTCTGTTTGAATCAATGGTGCAATTTTGTTTACTACTACTCACATATAGTTTTAATCGACAGTCACCCTTCAAGCATTTTACCATATTATGTGGAAAAAAAGCTATCATGATATTTTATGTACACACAGAAATGTATGCATCTTCATTAGTATAACTTTAAATTAAAAATAAAAATATTTATTGCCTTATTTTATCCTTTTTCATCTTTGCAAAAAGGGCGACGTGGTGGCGCAGTGTGTAGCACTGTCGCCTCACAGCAAAAAAGTTGCTGGTTCGAGCCTCGGCTGGGTCAGTTGGCATTTCTGTGTGGAGTTTGCATGTTCTCCCCGTGTTGGCGTGGGTTTCCTCCGGGTGCTCCGGTTTCCCCCACAAGTCCAAAGACATGCACTATAGGTGAATTGGGTAAGCTAAATTGTATGTATGTGTGTGAATGAGTGTGTATGGGTGTTTCCCAGTGATGGGTTGCGGCTGGAAGGGCATCCACTGCGTAAAACATATGCTGGATAAGTTGGCGGTTCATTCCACTGTGGAGACCCCAGATTAATAAAGGGACTAAGCCGAAAAGAAAATGAATGAATGAATCTTTGCAAAAAAGTCTTATATTGAAAAAATATTATATTTTTACTAACTAGTTTTTACTACATTTTTCTCAGAGCTCCATTCCTCGCTTAACGTTTGTTTAACAATAATAAATAATCAAAATCAAGAAGCAATTTTTTATTGAATCATGACAATAGATTTGATTCAAAAGATGCAATTGATACCAAAAGATTCCCACTCCTAACAACATTTATTATCAAACCAACTAAAGTGAAAATTTCTGAGATATGTTAGTTCCAGTTGTTTATTCCATTAGTTTATTCCATTGAAATAATTTCAAATGGGTATATACAATAAATATGAATGAATATCAGAAGATACTGCCACCTAACGGCTTGTCCTGGCCACACTTTTAAATTGACGCCGATATTCTGATAAATTATAAATTATATAGCATAACCATAAAAAATAAATAAATAAGTAAATCACAATTCACCAGAATAATAGGCTACTTTGCTTCGCACAACGGGGATTTCCAGAGAAGTTAATAAACAGCTAATAGTGCTTAATGCTGCTCACACACTTTTATTTGTTTATTTATTCAATTTAAATGAAGCCACACAAACGGGAGTTTTAATGTAGGGAGAAAAAGTTCCTCACACAGAACTGATCGCATTCAATGTGGTCATTTTAAACCATTATCTTTGCCATTACTACAAAAAGTCTTCTCACATTGAAAAAACAAAACAAAACAATAAAGTATGCATTTTGAACACAAACCAACTTGTTTAGATTTGTTTTTAACTTGTTGTTGAGTTTAAAGGATTAGAAATTAAACTTTCGTTATTAATTACTCACCCTCGTGCAGTTCCAAATCTTCATTCATCATCAGAACACAAATGATGATATTTTAGATTAAATCGACCTCCTTGATCCTCCAGACCGCAACATGAGACGTTCAAAGTCTAGAAAAAGAACCACAAACACTGTCAAAACATTTCATATGACTTCAGTGGTTAAAAAAAAACACAAAACAATTGTAAAAACGCTTTTGTTTTCTTTCCCGC
Organism: Danio jaintianensis; assembly: GCA_903798115.1. Classification (NCBI taxonomy): domain Eukaryota; kingdom Metazoa; phylum Chordata; class Actinopteri; order Cypriniformes; family Danionidae; genus Danio; species Danio jaintianensis. The sequence goes on along the minus strand of CAIGQV010019951.1, from coordinate 6,436,173 downwards.
GTCAGGTCGTTAGGTTGCATGTTTACTAAGGTAATATGATTTGCCATTAGAGGCAGCAGCGCGTCGTAGCTAATGCCCGTAGTAAACCAAATCCTCATCTGACACAGAAGTTGTTTTTAGGTTTTTAACTTTTTTTATTTTCATTTATATACAGTCGTGGCCAAAAGTTTTGAGAATTACATAAATATTGGAAATTGGAAAAGTTGCTGCTTAAGTTTTTATAATAGCAATTGGCATATACTCCAGAATGTTATGAAGAATGATCAGATGAATTGCATAGTCCTTCTTTGCCATGAAAATTAACTTAATCCTGAAAAAAACTTTCCACTGCATTTCATTGCTGTCATTAAAGGACCTGCTGAGATCATTTCAGTAATCGTCTTGTTAACTCAGGTAAGAATGTTGACGAGCACAAGGCTGGAGATCATTATGTCAGGCTGATTGGGTTAGAATGGCAGACTTGACATGTTAAAAGGAGGGTGATGCTTGAAATCATTGTTCTTCCATTGTTAATCATGGTGACCTGCGAAGAAACGCGTGCAGCCATCATTGCGTTGCATAAAAATGGCTTCACAGGCAAGGATATTGTGGCTACTAAGATTGCACCTAAATCAACAATTTATAGGATCATCAAGAACTTCAAGGAAAGAGGTTCAATTCTTGTTAAGAAGGTTTCAGGGCGTCCAAGAAAGTCCAGCAAGCGCCAGGATTGTCTCCTAAAGAAGATTCAGCTGTGGGATCGTAGTGCCACCAGTGCAGAGCTTGCTCAGGAATGGCAGCAGCCAGGATCTTCTGCAAAAAGTATGGCGAATGGACTGCTGAGGACTGGGGCAAAGTCATATTCTCCGATGAAGCCCCTTTCCGATTGTTTGGGGCATCTGGAAAAAGGCTTGTCCGGAGAGAAAAGGTAAGCGCTACCATCAGTCATGTGTCATGCCAACAGTAAAACATAATGAGACTATTCATGTGCGGGGTTGCTTCTCATTCAAGGGAGTGGGCTCACTCACAATTTTGCTCAAAAACACAGCCATGAATAAAGAATGGTACCAAAACACCCTCCAACAGCAACTTCTTCCAACAATCCAACAACAGTTTGGTGAAGAACAATGCATTTTCCAGCACGATGGAGCACCGTGCCATAGGGCAAAAGTGATATCTAAGTGGCTCGGGGACCAAAAGGTTGAAATTTTGGGTCCATGGCCTGGAAACTCCCCAGATCTTAATCCCATTGAGAACTTGTGGTCAATCCTCAAGAGGCGGGTGGACAAACAAAAACCCACTAATTCTAACAAACTCCAAGAAGTGATTATGAAAGAATGGGTTGCTATCAGTCAGGATTTGTCCCAGAAGTTGATTGAGAGCATGCCCAGTCGAATTGCAGAGGTCCTGAAAAAGAAGGACCAAATATGCAAATACTGACTCTTTGCATAAATGTCATGTAATTGTCGATAAAAGCCTTTGAAACGTATGAAGTGCTTGTAATTATATTTCAGTACATCACAGAAACAACTGAAACAAAGATCTAAAAGCAGTTTAGCAGCAAACTTTGTGAAAACTAATATTTGTGTCATTCTCAAAACTTTTGGCCACGACTGATATATATATATATATATATATATGTTTTTTACTTTAGCTTATTAATGTATTTATTTTCATCTTAACTTGTTGTAACAAAATTTTTCCTTTTGTTTCAATGACTCAGGGTCCTTGCTGCTGTCTAGGAGGATGAGAGAGCTCTCAAATTTTATCTTAAGTTTATTTATTTGTGTTCTGAAGATGAACAAAGATCTCTGGAGTTTGCAAAGACATGCGGTTGAGTAATTATTAACAACATTTTCTCTCTTTTAGGGTGGGGGGGGGGGGGGGGGGGGGGGGGGGGGGGGGTGAACTAATCCTTTAATAGTGAGGGACCAAACCTCATCTCTGCAATAAAGAAGATCTCCATGAGCTGGGTTGAGAACCCTTGATCTAGATCATAAATTGGCTTGGACCATGGGGCTAATTGTGTGTGTTGAGAGGCACTGAAGACCAGGCAGTGCTCAACCCCTGGGAACTCTAAGGTTGTCCAAACCAGACAAGCAAATCACCCCAAATCAATACCTCGCCTTGAAGCCTGGCGAAGGGCTTGGAGGTAATATAAATCATTAAAAGCAAACAACTAGCCACTAAAGGTAAACACGTGGGAGGACCAGAGGCCAGCTTAACAGCTCAATGCTGGACCCAGACAGGACCCTTGATCCTTAGAGTAAAATCATAAAACATACACAAAGATAAAAAACAAAAGCCTCAAAGTCAACAAGATTTGCTCTCTGGTAGTTTAACTGCAGAAGCACTGCCGGTGCAGGATGCTATCTTTATCTATCAATAGTGATAGACTGCACTAAAGGATTTTAACCTTGCCCACAGCAAGATACACCCATCTGTCAACTAGAGATGTCTTTAGCTTTTCAAAAATGACAGTTTTGTTATTATTTACTCAGCCTAATATGAATCCAAGGCCACAAGGCCTTCTTTTGTCTGCGGTAAACAAAAAAGAAAGAATTATACATCCTGGCCTTGCAGACTTTATGAAAGTATTACCAAGTAATGAATGTCTGTCCCTGAACAATTAGAATATTCTAAAAGTACATTTATATTTTATATTTTATTAACTTTGCAACTTCATACCAGTCTCCTGTGTGCGCGTGTGCATGTGTGTGTTTCTTGTTTTCCAATGCAAATGTCTTAAGATTCTTATATTAAGATACTTTTAAGATACATTTAGACACAATTACACAAGAGAAGTCTTTTATGAAATGTATCAAAATGAAGTGAGTTTATAAATAAATCAAGCGCAAATATCCGCCAAGGGACAAATTAAAACTTAATTTAAACAAAAATAATTTGTATAACCCTGTTTTTAGTTTTGTTTTGTTTTAAACACTTAACTGTGTTAACTTCAACACAAGCACTCACATACATATACATGTATACACATACACACAAACACACCAGGTTTGTTGTGCCAAATGATGGTTAAATGCATGATTTCATATTTTATACTTATCTTTTATATGTAATACTTGGCATCCATGTATCCATAGATTGTTATGAAGAAAATCACTGTCATGTTATGGTGTATTGATTTCTCAAACCCCCATTCATTTTGGAAAAAAAAAATATTATAAATTACCAGTACAAAAATAAACCCATACAAGGATTATTCTTTTTTTAGAGCAACTTGTCTTCTCTAAACAAACTGCATCATTTATAGGACATTATCTTGCATTCAAATGCAATTGTCCATGCTGAAACTGTACATGGCCTTAAAACGGTTTAAGCATACTAAGAATGGCTCAAACACATATACTGAGCAAAATTTAACTGTATCTTAACCAATCAGGCTCACAACAAAATTGGGAGGCCAACAAAAAAGCTGGATGCTGTTTAAATGCTTTGTGCAGTGATGATGCCCTAACATTAGTGTAAACAGCAGCACAGTGAAGCACCTGAGCAAAATTTGCACTTTGCTCATCCATGCTGGGCACAGGCAGTTAATCACAGCACACCCCGTCATTACAGAGCCTGTTTTAGATAAATAACTACTATAATTACATGGCTTCTGTTTTATATTTATCTGAAAGGTTGTAAACTTGTCATCTGGTCTGGGATCACAGCGATAACAGCACCAGAAACTCATTCTCAATGCCTCTAATCTTTGTGTAATAATCTTACTCTATTAATCACACCACTCACACACACATACATACACACACACACACACAGGCAAACAAACAGACTAAGGTAAAAAAAAAAAAAAAAAAAAATACTCAAGGACCTGATGCCACATGAGTTTTAAAGTCCAGACACTACAGGGTGAAAGAGGACATAATGCGTCATTACATAGGACATAATCTCTTCCCATTAAATTTCGATCTTAAAATACCTTTGCGTGCCATTGAGACATCATGTTGTCGCATGCCCTTGTTTTTCTTTTCAAATGCTCCCACATTTCTGATTTATCTATCCACATAAATAGCTGCTCAAAAGGGCATATGCAATTACAGAAAAGCCCAGTGTGGTTCTGAAGAGAGTGTTAAGACATGATGTTGAGAGATGCCCTGAGCTCACTTGAGTGCCAGTTGACCCTCTCTGCATGTTTAATGGTAAGACAGCTTTCAAGATGCTTTATAAATAGACCGCGAGGCAAAAGAGATACTGACAAATAACTCGTCCTGCACTGTTTATGTTACAGCTATAGAAATATACCATGCTATTTCAACACATCTTGTATGAGTACTGTCCAGTGATAGCTCCTGTACCTTTATTTCTGAGAGTGAAGGGTAATGTGGTATATCATATATTTATTTATTTTTTTCCTTCAATTTTCCGTTTTGCCATTTTGTTCTGTGTGTGTCTTAAATAGACTAAATTATAATAGCACATTTGGGAATGCCCTTTTTATATGCCACAAATGATGTATAGTTTTTCCCCCATATAGACAATTGTGGTCAAACTGTTTTGGTGGTCAAACAGTTGTGGTTATTAAAACAAAGAAAGCCAGAAAAATAAACCTTTAATTGTTTATCTTGTTTTATCTTTTTATTAAAAAAATATCAGAAAAGTTCCAATGGCGTAGTCAACACATGGCACACTGGTGTTCACGGTGACCCGAGTTTGATTCCTGCCTCAAGGCCGATCCTTTCCCTGCTCCCCACGCTTTCCTGTCTATACTTTCTACTCTCCTATCAATTCAAATAAAAAGAGCATATTAAAAGAATATCAGAAAACTAACATTTCATTTAAATAAAACAAATGAAATTGAGTAAGAACTCGTTTATGAAACATATGTCAATATTTCCACTTTATTTGATGCTTTTTGCAGCCTCAATTTGCCCAGATAACAACTCTAAATCTCTTTAATGTCAGATGAGGTTAGAGGAAACCCAGAAAGAGATTAGAGAGCACTGTTCCATACAGAATCTCACTATATCTTTCAGGTTCCCTGATCTTGGTGCACTTTGCTCATTTTGTTTTATATGATTTCTTTATTTGTTTATTTGTTTGTGTTATTGGCTAAAATGTATTTAATGGATAATAAGCAAGTGTTAATTGTTTGATTTGGTTTATGGAACTTATAATACTCATTTTCAGGATTATTCGATTAATATAATGTTTATATAGACAGCTATGTTTACATGGACAAAATAAATGTATAATCTTTGTATGTCTTTTCTGACCACTATTTGAGAAGCCTAGTAAATGAATATATAGAAAAATAAGCATTTATGAAAACAACACAGATTAACATTTCACCATTTATAGTACAAATCAAAGAGTTTTACATGAAGTCTCTGTTTGTAAAAAACATTCTGTTTGTTAAAATTCTTTGAGAAATGGGATAACCTTGTGTTGGTTTGTGAACCCATTATTAATATAAAATAATGCTTAATGCTTAAATATAATAGGGAACATTTGGTTCTGTTACTAATTGTTGTTTAACTTATTGTTAAACTTTTTAAACTTTAATAAGAAGTTGTTTAAATATCGTCAGAGTTGACGATAACATAATTATCCACCATGTTCCACCATCTTGTGCTTTAGCTCAAGATGCTAACCTCAAACCAGATACCACATGGCATGTCTAAAACAGACTTTTATGTATTTACATCAGAAATATCACAATAACAGAGTTGACAAATAATTAATCTACTACTGTGGTATTCTAAACACTTTGCACAAAATAACGAGAGAAGAATGCCTCATTGCCTACCAAAGTTTCGTGCCAGAGGAAGTGACATCACTTTGACCAAGTCACATGCTTCTTCTATTAGTGCTTTACAGATTGTTATGCCTTTTTATAACCAATGTAACAGAGTTGAACCGAAGACTGACACAAGATGCATTTTACATAACTAGCATTACAAATAATACAGAAAATAGATATTTCAAATGTTTATTTATTTTAGTAAGATCACAAAAGATGCAAATTAGACTTAATTATCAATTAGACTTCATGATAATTGAAGCTGGATGATTCAGGGGAGAAGCCAGTCAAAAATAGGTATAGCATTTATAGTGGGAAGTTAATATTTTTAGACTAAATGTCCCTAGTAGGCCTATATACACATACACACATATTTTTTTTTATTTTTAGGGATGGTTTCATAAAATTTGTCTGTAAGTCTGTCAAAAAAACAACAACACAATTCTAGAATCCCCCAGATGTTTTCTACACAAACAGTTCATGAAACATACCCCATCTACTGGACAGTGGAAGCATTACAAGATTGAGGAAAGAGATTGATTAAGTCTTTGTCTCGTGTCATTAATTAGAAAAAAGGAGCGTGTGAGAGAGTGAGAAAGAGACCCAAGGCTGACAGTTTTCGAGAGTGGTGTGTCTGCACTCGCTCGAGTAACTGCAGACCTTGTCCGTCCTCATATTTATCATCGCTTGGATTCAGCAACAAATGAAAAGTGAAAAGTGGACACCTTCTAGCTTTTGACTGCCAAGGCCGAAAAAGCAGTTGGCTGTGGCTTTAATTGTGTCCTGTCTGCTTCATTTTTCCACTCTCCTCTTCTCCATCTTTGGCAGGCTTGTCGTTTGTAGTCTGCAGCCTGCAGGAATAAACCAGAGAATAGAGTTCCTGTGAAAAAAAAGCCAGCCGTCGCCTCCATCAGCTGAGCTTACTGTTACAGAATCAACATAGTTTCCTCTCATCTACAAACGCTCAGAGGTAGAAACTCTTTTCAGGGTCACATTTCACCCTGGAGGAGCAATTTGCACATTTCACATTTACATTTTACATAAGTTTACGGGCATGCTGCAGCTTGAAAGATAAGTGAAGTAATTACGGAAGCAGGAATTGAATAAGACCTCATTTTGACGCAAATCGGTTTCTCTAAATGTGAAATGTAACTAAACAGGTGTCAAGCTGAGCATAAAATGGTTGCGCTCCTCCTCTGCCATTTCATATTTTCGTTATCAATCTCTGTTTCCTTCATTTGTCTTTTTTTCTGGAGGAAGCTCATTAAAGACCTTGTTCTTGCTTCTCCTACACACACACACATCCGATTATCTCTTCACTCGAAGAGGTCGTAAGGACACAAACGTGCCGATGCACAGTTGTCAATACACATTAGATGGACCTGTTTCTCCTTTCAGCTTTGCATTTCACTAGTGGTGCTTCACATCCTCAAAAATACTGTGATTATTTGTGTAGGTCAGGAACATTGTCTTAGTGACCTCATGTCTTAAAGACAGGAAAAAAAGAAATAAAATTGTAGCTTTGTAATCTTTAGTTTATGTTCAGGGTCCAATGCAACCATTTTTACTTAAGAGGCATCATTGGTTGTCCAAGTTTGGCATTCTCGATAAAAAAAGTGGCTCATTATATATAAATTAAAGCAATAGACCACTCAAAAATAAAAAAAAATACCACAATAATTTACTCACTCTCAAGACATCCTCAGTGTACACAACTTTTTTTTTTCTGTCAGATGAACAGTCGGAGTAGTTTTAAATGTTATCCTGGCTTTTCCATGTATAAGGCTGTTGAATAATGACTTTTATTTTGAAGCATCCAAAAGCGCTTAAATCCATTGTCAAACTAACCCATACATCACCAGGAGGTTAACGAATGTCTTATAAAGCAGACTTATATTTCACATTTTTAACTCATAAACTCTGACTTCCAGCTGTGGTCGAATACAGGTTATGCACGACTGACAAATACGACATATGAGGCAGGATGTTGCCACGTGTGCACTCTCCACAAACACACAGCAAACAGGGATTATCAAAAATGTCTTATTTATTCACAAACACTTCAATGGAATCAGGAACAGACAAAGAGGTTGACAATTCAAGACAAATTCAAGAGTATAAATACACAAGACATGCTTAAACTGATGACAAAAAGGAGTGAGAACACAGGTGGAACTAATGAATACAGAGTACTGGCGGGAAAACAGAAAAAAAGGAATCACATGATAACAACAAAACCACACGGAACACATGACATGGTGAAAAACAGAAACCTGACAGATGTAAGATAGGAAGACATGTACGTGGCATTATAAGAGTAATACGCTGTATAAATTCCAATTCAATTCAGTTAATGTTTATTTATATAGCGCTTTTACAATGTAGATTGTGTCAAAGCAGCTTAACATAGAAGTTCTAGTAAATTGAAACTGTGTCAGTCCAGTTTTCATTACTGTAAATACATACAGTAATGCCAATCAAACTAGTTTTCATTTTCGTCATCATCTTCTGTGGTAAACAAACAGTGTGGTAACTTAAGTGGTTCCTGCGAGACACATCTATTCCTGAAGCTTCCACCACAAATGTGTCTTACGTCATGAGACAATTATTGAAAAATTGCAAATATTTCTGTTGCAAAAACACATCGTTCTGCTTCATAAGACATGCATTAACCCCCTAGCAGCATATGGGTAAGTTTGAGGATGGATTTATGCTCTTTTGAAAGCTTCAAAATAAAACCCACCCAACATTATTATACAGCATGGAAGAGCAAGGATACAATTTAAAACTACTCTGATTGTTCGTCTGTCAGAAAAAAGTTAAATACACAGAGGGCTTGAGGGATAAGGTGAACTATTCCTTTAAGGCCAATTTAAAAATCATTCAAAATAAAAAAGAAAAACCAGAGTCCACCTCCCGCTGTAATCATAGCCAGCAGCACTGGTTCTTTTTATTTCCAATCATTTTTTTACCATAAGATTTTTGAAAAGTCTTTTTAAAAGCATTATAATGAAGTCAGCTGGAGGAAGGTCAATGTGACCGAGTTAAAGTCACTTACATGTATGTCTAGCGTAAGGAGAGAAAGCGTTTTTGTCCATTGTCCATATATTTTTGTAGAAACTGTGATACATGTCTTTTGTCAATGTTTAGTCCAATAAAATTATCTGTAGAATTACAAAGTTTCTCCTCCTTAAACACTGTCCTAAAAGCCACACAATACCAATGATGTTTCAAGATTGAACATACAGTCTCTCACATACACTTAAAGTCAAAATTATTAGCCCTCCTGTGATTTTCTTTTCTTTTTCGAATATATCCCAAATGATGTTTAACAGAGCAGGACATTTTTCACAGTATTTCCTACAATATTTTTTTTTACTTCTGGAGAAAGTCTTATTTGTTTTATTTCGGCTAGAATAAAAGCAGTTTTTTATTTTATTTAATCCATTTTAAGGTCAATATTATTAGCCCCCTTAAGCAATATTTTTTCCCGATGGTCTACAGAACAAACTATCCTTATATAATGACTTGCCTAATCACCCTAACTTGCCTAGTTAATGTTATTAATATAATTAAGCCTTCGAATTGCACTTTAAGATGAATTCTAGCATCTTGACAAATATTTAGTAAAATATTATGTCTATTAATCGTCTTTCCATTAAACTGAAATTGGGGAAAAATATACAGGGAGGTTAATAATTCAGGAGGGCTAATAATTCTGACTTCAACTGTATATAACATAAATATAAATAACTTGACAGCCTACAATTTGGACACATTATCATCATCCTATGAGTGGTGTGAACATCTTCATTAGAATGGTCATCCTTAGATCCAGGTCCTAATAAAACAAACAAACAAAAAAAACACACACACACACACACACAAGGTTTATTTTCTTCTTCATCTTACTCTGGCCGGTGGTGCTGAGAAACAATCCATTTCTGACTATTAAATATCTCCATTGTTTTTCATTGCGCTTTACTTTCCCAGCTGACCCTAAAAGCTGATGGATGTATTTTTATTTTCAAAAACCAAACACTTCAATATCCCCTACGCTAAATTCCTGTTTCAATTGAAAATATGTCAACACAGGAAAGAAAACTCTTCGTCAAAACCACTTCATGGGGAGTTTTTAATCACTAGGACACGCTCAGCAGGGCAGAGAAAAAATGTCCTGCTGTTAGAGAAGAATATGTAGTCTTTTCTCTCTCTCTCTCTGTTCACTTATAGCCTGCTAAAGTGCTAAGCAGCCCGCATTAAGATCAGAGACGGGGTGTATCAAATATTAGTGCTGGAAACACACACACACACACACACACACACACACACACAGAAAGAGAGAGAGAGAAAGAGAGAGAGAGAGAAGACACTGTACATTTCTACTTACTTTTTTTTACCCCTATGTGGTATGGTGGGTTTCTAAAGATTAATAAAAGCACCCTCAGAGAGACCGTGAATCATTCCTTTCAAGAGCTTTCAGGGTCTTTATGGGCTCAGAGCCAAACAGAAAGAGCTCTTAGAAACACATTTTTCAAATATGAACTTCTGGAAAAGGTGCAATTTTTTCCTCCTATAGTGCAAACAAAGCATGGCTTTATTAGGTTGTTAAACAAACATGCTGCGTTCAGAACTACAACTAATTTCAACTGGTTCCTTCTCTCCACACAGCCTGCATTAAGATCAGAGAGGAGGTGTATCAGATATTAGCGCTGGAAAACCACACACACACACACACACACACACGCACGCACGCACACGCACACACACACACACACACACGCGCGCACGCACGCACGCACACACACGCGCACACACACACACACACACACACACAGAAAAAAAAAACATGTCGAGGATTAAAAGTTTTTAAAGGAAATGTGATGCTTGTAATATGATTAAAACATTATGGATTCATTTCTTTATATTAAATTAAATTCCAATTTAGTTACAATTTACAATAAGGTTTTATTAATTAACATTAGTTAATGAAGTAATTAGCTAATTTGATTAATCTTTGTTAACAAAAAAATACTATTTACTATTAGTAATTGTAAAAATAAACAGTAGGTTTAACACAATGCTGTATATCGAAAACAGCAAAAATGTTTTCACGAATAACAGATTTATGATGATTGAAAGTCATTTTAATCAATAGACTGAAATATCATTAATATAAAGTCAGATATTAATTAACATTTTATTAATCAGTAAATTGTACAGCATATTCATTCATTCATTCACTTTCTTTTCGGCTTAGTCCCTTTATTAATCTGGGGTCGCCACAGCGGAATGAACTGACAACTTATCCAGCATATGTTTTACGCAGCGAATGCCATTCCAGCTGCAACCCATCACTGGGAAACACCCATACACTCCCATTCACACACATACACTACAGACAACTTAGCTTACCCAATTCACCTATAGCGCATGTCTTTGGACTTGTGGGGGGAACCGGAGCACCCGGAGGAAACCCACGCAAACACGGGGAGAACATGCAAACTCCACACAGAAATTCCAACTGACCCAGCCGAGGCTCGAACAAGCGACCTTCTTGCTGTGAGGCGACAGTGCTACCCACTACACCACCGCATCGCCCTTATATTATATTATATTATATTATTTTCCCAGTACTGGGTTGCAGCTGGAAGGGCATCAGCTGTGTAAAACATATGCTGGATAAGTTGGTGGTTCATTCCACTGAGGTGACCCCTGATGAATAAAGGGACTAAGCTGAAGGAAAATTTATGAATGAATGATATTATATTATATTATATTAGTTTTTAGCATTTTATGGTGACCTTACAGGTTTTGGCCAATGTATTGTCAAGGAAACTAAGCTGTAAAATGGGATATTTATATACTTACCACAGAAAAGGTTAGACGTGTTTTGTTTTGTTTTTTTTCCATTTTTTCCACATCATATAGTTCAGCATTCACAGAGGGAGTTCAGTGTGCTACTGTGGGATCCATAGTGATGGAGAACATTGAACTTTGCACAGCACTTCAAGATCAATGTTAATCGCAGGGTGACATAAGCAGTCAGTACAATTTCCCTCCAGCGGCGGCTACAGTTCACCAGTTACAACCCAGCAGAGCCAGGAGAGAGAAAAGAGCTGCAGGTGTGTGTAAAGAAGTGAATTTGTAGGAAGCGTGTGTATGTTTGAATTCTTGTCCGCATTTGTTTAATCACTGCAAAACAGGATGCAGATTGCATCTTGTATTTTTTTCTCAACACCTGCCATGAGGAGAAGCTGGGGATCATGCCAATCCACAAGCACATTCACCAGACATTCATTCATTCATTTTGTTTTTGGCTTAGTCCCTTTATTAATCAGGGGTCGCCACAATGAACCGCCAACTTATCCAGCATATGTTTTACGCAGCGGATTACCCACTAAGCCGCCCTATATTCACCAGACAAATACACTATAAAACTGAATGAAAAAATGAAGTTAATTTGATTCAAATATTGATGAAAGTTCATTAACTTATAGGAACATATTTTTACAACTCCCGTTTGAGTTGAACAGTTGAGTTTTGAATCCATTCAATCTCTGGGTCTGGACCACTTTTAGCTTAGCTTAGCATAGATCATCGAAACAGATTAGACCATTGGCATTTCACCCAAAAATTTGTTATAAAATTAGTCTATTTTCAGAAACAAAGTGTTTCTTTATGAAAAAAAGTATGTGAACTGTGACATGAGTAAGATAGGGAGAAATAAACTACAGATACATCCAACACAGGCTCATTGTGAAAACATACCCCCGTATACATGTCAGGAGAGCGCGAATTATGTAGCCAGAGCTGCATATGGCTGCAATTCATCTTTAAAAAGAACGCTACGGGGCGGTATGATGCCGCCGATGGCTTCTGTTTCTTTTCGCACTACCGGCTGACCGCTTAACGCCGTGTGGACTTTCCGCTGTCACCAGTTTGGCCCAGTGGCTCGTTGTGGACTTATCGGTTATCAGTCGGTCAGTCAGTCAGTCGAGAGCAGGTGCGAATGAGATCGGAATAAGCATACACAGCGGCCTCTGGTGGATTTGGGAAAACAAAAACTGCAAAAAAAACATACCTCCTGGGACGCGATTCGCGCTGTCCAGAAATGTTTGCAGGAGTACGTATCAATAATGAGCTTGGGTTCACAAACACGTTATTGTATTACAAAATTAAAAATGTACAGTCCTACTAATATTAATAATAATAATTATACACCTTTATGGTACAATTCCCGTTATTTTAACAAGCCATTAACAAAGACTTTTAGCTCAATAAATGACTAATTTGCTGCTTATTAATAGTTAGTATGGCAGTAGTTGGGTTTAGGTATTGGGAAGGATTAGGATGTATAATAAGATACTTTATAAGTACTAATAAGCAGTCAGTATCTTAATAACAGGCAGGTAATTTTCCAGTATTAATAGAGGTAATTGGTACTTAAACTAAAGTGTTATCAAAAAAGATTACTCAAAATGTTTTGAGGCAATAAGTTTCCAGAGCTGTTTCAGTAAATAAAAGTATAGTAAACATATTTTCATTTGTACTGCAACTTAACTATAAGTGAACTTAAAGAAAAACAGATAGATTTTTGCTAATTAATTACATAGTAATTAAATCCAATTTATGGCATACTTTTTTTGTATTTGGGTAAAGGTCCCATAATGCAGTTCAATATGTGAAAAGCGTCTGTGAATCACAAGCTACATTATACAGGCAACTGTTAATTAACAAATATATTTTACAGTGGACTTAAAACGTACTGTTTGGTTACATGGTTTCAAATGGCAATGCCATGCTTGATATACAAATAACATGGTAATGAATCATAAGCTGCTCCACAACACTTTTAAGAATACCGTCATGTTTACGTCTTCAAAAAACATGCTAAGAGTTCAGATGCAAAAACATCCGACATTTTCGTCTAAGCTGAGCTCTTTCTTTAGGCTCATGTGTGTAGGTTCATTTATTTCACTTTTATGGCAAAGAATGGGTTATTGAAGTAACTGAAACGGATGTAATTGGATACAAATATGTCATTTCACAGTTTAGCCAACATTTGTTGTTGTACTGAACTGGTTCATTGCTTTTGTCTACAAGACAAAGATCATGTCACCATGACAACTTTAGACAACAGCCTGTGTTTACTTCAGCTGCAGAAGAGAGGAACTTGCATGAGGATTGTAAGTTAAAGATTTAATCTATGTTTCACAAATAGTTTAAAATGTGCAGCGCATGTTGCATATTCAAAATGTGTTTACTTGTATAATATGGATGAGCTTGTCCATTTATCTATTCATGTAGATAAAACTTACAAGAATGCTTGCAAAAAATAGAAAACTAATTCACTGAAATATATATATTTCACTTTCATGAACTAAAAAATAATAATAATTAGCAAACTATTAGTATAAGTTGACTTGTAGGTGTCTATACACACTTAAAGTGATAGTTCACCCAAAAAGGAAAATTACGTCTTCATTTACTCTCCCTCATGTAGTTTGAAACCTTTACTCTGTTGAACACAAAAGAAGATATTTTGAAATATGCTGGTTGCTGGCACCCATTGACTTGAAATATATATATATATATATATATATTATGGAAGTTAATGGGTACCATCAACCATAATCTTTTAAAATATCTTCTTTTGTGTTCAATAAAAGAAAGAACATCAAATAGATTGAGTAAATGATGGCAGAATTTTCTTTTTTTGGTGAACTATCCTTTTAAATTACACTTTGAAATAAACCATGTTCTAATTTTGTCCTCCAAAACAAAGGTAGTAGAAAATTTATGATATTTTTGTTGTTTGTGTGTTTGTTCTTTAAGATACTGTATGATGACACTATAAAATAAACTTCAAGAATACTTGAAAAAAATACTTTTGTAAGGGAAATGTGTAGTATATGTATTTGAAAGATTTTATTTTAGGATCATCCTAGCCCATTAACTTTTTTTTTTATTTAACTGTTACTCTACAGCCAATGACTCTAAATAAAACTAAAATAGTTTCTTTGGCTTGTAATCATAGGGGAACTATAGGGAAGTGCTACATAGTACCTATATCTTTAAAGATGGTGCTATGTAGCACCTTAACAACCTTAAAGAACAACCATTTTATACACTGTAAAAAATATCCATAAATTAGCAGTCTTTTGTATTTTGTGATTTATGTTTTAATTTTAAATTTTTCCCTGTTTATCTTATGAATTTCTTTATGGGACCTTGATCTTTCTTCCAACAAATTTTAACCTTGAAAAGTTTGAAAAAAAGTTACTTTTCTAATAGTTTAAAGTGATATATTGTCTGGGTTGGTGTTGTATATTACGGTAATAAACTGCCAGTGCATTTTCTGTTATTTTACAGACTTATTCCTCTATATATTATTTCTTATACATTATATTATTTCAAACTAAATGTCAATAAAAGTCACTTTGTTAAACTGTTGAATTTTCAATATCAAAAGTCAACAGAGCAGAGATCATCACTACTTTTTATACGCACTTATTTATTTAACAACATACTTGCATGCCAATTTGCACATAACAGCTGCACATATAACGTTGTATGTAGGAATATACCTGTACAATGTACCTGTACCTGTCAATTTGTATATTTGCATTCACTATTTACTTCTATTTTTAAAATATATTTATTATCTGTTTTTGTGGTCCTGTCTCTGTAATTCTGTTGCACTGTAGAAGCTCTGTCATGAAAACAAATTCCTCGTATGTGTGAACATACCTGGCAATAAAGCTCTTTCTGATTCTAATCAAGCTCCCATAATTCAATTCACAACCTTAAATAGACTAAAAACACTTGTGATTTTAGGATTTTATTAACACAAAATCCGAAAACTGTTAATAGCAGATTTTTTGTTATTTGCAGTGTATAACTTAAATTGTTTCCTCTATGATTACAACCCAAAGAACCACTTAGCAGTGCTAAACAGCACCTCAGCTACCACAAGGAACAGCTGAAACACAAAGTATCATGTTCTTGTCTTAATTGTGATAGTGAATGATGGCAGGACGCAGATCTGGGAACAGTATTTCTGTGAAGAAGTGCCCTCAGCAGAGAGCTCGACATGAGGCATACAGCGAGCCGTCTAAAGAAGTGCAGAGATGGATGGCAGTGGCGAGACAGCGTGTGTGTGCACAACTAAATAATCAACAATTCCAGCAGGTCTGCAACTCCACTGCTGCTACTGAGCGCCAAAATCAGCTCACAGCACAATTAAAGGCCTCCGAGGCCAGGAGTCGAATCCGACAACTGAGACTTCGCTATCAAGAGCTGAAGGCAGGGAATTTTTTTTTTTATGATATTTTATTTTATTATAGGATGTAAACAAACACTTTATTATGCAATCTTATACTGCATAATAAGGGTGAAATGGTGGCTCGGTGGTTAGCACTGTCGCCTCACAGCAAGAAGGTCGCTGGTTCGAGTCCCGGCTGGGTCAGATGGCATTTCTGTCTGGAGTTTGCATGTTCTCCTCGTGTTCGTGTGGGTTTCCTTCGGGTGCCCCCACAGTCCAAAGACATGTGATACAGATGAATTGAATAAACTAAATTGGCCATAGTGTATGTGTGTGAATGTAAGAGTTTCCTTGTTTCCCTGTACTGGGTTGCAGCTGGAAGGGCATCGCTGTGTAAAACATATGCTGGATAAGTTGGCGGTTCATTCCGCTGTGGCGACCCCTGATGAATAAAGGGATTAAGCTGAAGGAAAATGAATGAATGAAAATCAACCAATTCACAGTGCTCTTCCAACCAGACCTTGAGAAACACAAAACTGCATTTTTATCATTCAAATAGGCGACAGATAAAACACTTGTGCTGTGGTTTTTAATCCTCTTCTTTAAAGAGCCAAAATTTAAAATGACCTTATCATTTGCTGGTTGCTTGCACCCATTGACTTCCATAGGAAAAAAAATATCTTATTTTCATTTTCCACAGAAGTAAGAAACTCAAATGGGTTTAGACCAAGTGAGTAAATGATGACAGAATAACATTTTTGGGGTGAACTAGCCCTTTAATAAATATTTTTTTTAGAGTGCAGACCTTTATTTTGGAAACTTTTCACTCAATCATAAAAATAAAAACAAAACACTCCCTCAGTAAAAAACTCCTTCAGTTACCCAAGTGTGAACATGTTAATGATATACATCTCACCCAATTTATTGAAAGAAAAATATACCGTAGAGCATTTGCCTCCTTGACGCTTTTCCTAAAAATCCAATCTCTCTCTTTTCCAATTTTTTTCAGGAGCAGGAAATTAAGTTAATGATTTCATGCCAGTGTAATGTGCAGAGAGCTGTTCGCCTGGAGCGTTTACTACCCGTGAGAGAGCGGAAGATTAACCACACAGACTGCATGGACCAATTACAGGTTGATATTTATGCTTAAAACTTGTCAAAACACAGAGACTGCCGGTTTTAGTTTTTCTTATACTGTAACCCAGGATAAAATCCAAAAGTCCTAAAATGTTCTATAACTTTATTTCAGTTTTCCCACTGCTATAATGTCTAGGGGAGGCTTACCAGAGTCCCAACCATACAATATTATCACGACACTTGTGCCACAATTCAATATTAATGCAATTTTACATATGCTGCGATATTC
The DNA here is from genome assembly GCA_903798115.1 of Danio jaintianensis. Lineage (NCBI taxonomy): Eukaryota > Metazoa > Chordata > Actinopteri > Cypriniformes > Danionidae > Danio > Danio jaintianensis. Next base: position 6,418,794 of record CAIGQV010019951.1, on the reverse strand, counting down.
TGTGATATATCTTTTTCCAGCAAATTATGTCCTCAAAGGAAAACTTTGGCAACATCTGTTTTAAAGAGATAGTTCACCCAAAAATGTAAATGTCCTATTAATTGACTTATTAATTTTTTTTCTTCAGTAGAACATTAAAGAAGATTTTTAGCTCAATCGATGGTCCTTAGTGATTCATATAATGCCAGTGAATGATAGTTTTTTTTAGACTAAAAATAAACACATCACATACAAACGAGTTTAAATCAATCAACCCTTTTCACATTTCCAGGTTTCTCAGTAGCGGAAGTCATCATAGTTGAGTAAACTTAGAGAGCAGTGAATGAGAGAGTACAACAAATGATTTTTTGACAATCTAATTTGCTGAAATAATAAAGGAAAAACTCCACAATGGCGTTATCAAGATTGTCAAAATGTGCTGCCCGTCAGCTTTTTTGCTAATCTTCATAAAACTTATAATTAAAAAGGTCTGATGGTACTTTTACATGACAACCATGTACTAAAAATTTAAATGTATTTGATTTGTGTTATTGAAAATGTTTACATATAGACAAAAACATCAAAATCGACTCATAAAGTGAAGTTTCATAAACTAATTTCGGGAGGAGCACGTGATATGATGACTGGCTGCTCATCTGTAATCAGTATTAATCCAATCAGATTGATTCAAGTTTACAATAAATGAACCGATTTTTCTCTACTGCTCTATCTTCGTTTTGGAAGAAGTTTTTTTGAAGACCGCTCTCGCTACAAAAAAAAAAAAAACGCTCCAGCTTCAAAGCTTCTTACAGCATCGCACCACCAAACCTATCATTTGGAAAAGAACTGACAAACAATTCGGCGAGAGCCCCGCTCTTCCCAAAAAAAATTAAAATAAAAAATCCAGCCGAAGTTCAGTGCCACCCAGCCTCACCAGGACTACCAATCAAGCCCGAAGCCCCACAAAAAACAGCTGGCCCACCTGCTCTTCTACAAGTCAACCACGCTGTCAAAGATCTTCCTCTCCTTACAATTTATACCACCTCCTCCTCTTCCCATGCTCACCCTACGCATGCCTTCAACCCAATCTCCAGCAAGCGGACAGTCCACGAATTCCGTCAGAATCCCTCAGACATCAGAGATTCCGGCATCTGAGCCGTTGCATAAGCCGAACTCTAACAACAACCAAAGAAATAATAATGACCAAAGAAACTCACCCTTCAAGCCTCCCGTCCGTCCACAGATCCATATGCAACACTGTAAGGGTCCAGGCAATCAAATTCAGTAAAATTTGTCCATATCGCACTTATTCGTTGATAAACATCCACGGAATACAATGCTATCATTTCAAACTAGTATCCCGATCTACTAAATCTATAACGCGTTCGGGAGAGTAACGTCCTGCCATACGTAAACATTACTACTATTTTGAAAACAAAATGGCCGCCGACCTCTGCACTCTTGTGATTGACATGTCATTGAACCAATAGCTGGATCAAAGAAGTGCTACAAACCACCAACATCCAAGGAGCTTTCACAACGAGAATCAGTCCCGCCCTCTCTTTGACGTGAATGGACCAACTCAGTCGCAACGAGTAACAATTGAGCATGCTAAATATGCGTTTAAAGTATAGAGAAAGGAAATAATAGATATCTTAAGAGAAAGGTAAGGAAAATAAAAAAACATTGGGTACTTACTAGGACATGAGTTCAACAGCGACAATGTAAGGTATAGGATTTTTACAGGGTTAGATAAACGCACATAATATAAACTTAAATAATTCATGTAAATAAAATAAGTGCTCTGTTTAAGTTCTGGAGATTAATGAGCTCAGCGTGGAGGGGGGAGGAGCTGAACACAATCGATTCCTGAGCTCAGAAAATTGTGAGATTGAAACAGTCAATTTGCAATGGCAAATAAGAACAACAGACTCTGTTTTCATAAGTACAGTAGAGAAGTGATATGCATGAAAATGCAGTTTGCCATTATTTAAGAAGTTTCAATGACCTTGAATATGACTTCGGCCAGATAAGCTTGTGATATTAATGTTAATATACTAAGCATAGTTATTTTTCAGTACGATCAAAGTAGTTAAGTATTGATTAAATGAGACATTGTTTTTAAAGTCCAGGGTTTTGATGACATCATAGATTTAAAAAATATATAATAATAATAATAATTTCATATTGAGTAGAATCTGATTGTATCATGCCATAGCAACTCATGCGTCCATTCCATACACAAGGAGCGTCACGAGAGAGTTTACATGTGCAAGTTGGTCGGTGGTATAATGGCAAGGAAACGAGCAAACAACTTCCCGCTCGACAGTGATGAATCAGAGGAGGACATTTCTGATGAATGGAGTAATGTTTCATTTGCATTTTAAGCAAATTTACAGGATCGTTAAAGGGTTAAAACTCTACTACACCATCACTTCACTACCCCGCATTCAAGAGGAATCTCCAGGATACTAGCCCATGCCACGCTCCATACCCTCAGCCCACCATCTTTCTGCCAGAATAAGATCTACCCGGACTGTCAAATAAAACAGCAAGAAAGCCACGCCCCAACTGAACCTCCCCCAGAATCCGCCAGAAATATTCCAGGATAACCTTTGCCACAACAGCACTGTCCATCAAACGAACATTCCCTTGGACAAAAGAAACTCAGCAGCTGCCTCCAAAAACAGAACTGCCTCCAACAAACATCCCTCCCTATTCAGATATTATACTTCCATGAGCCACCCCTTGCCCCTCCATCTCCCTCAGTCTACAAGCTGTCGCCCCTAGAACTCTCCATATCTGACAGCATTTAACGCATTCAAACACTTCCAAAACCCTTACAACACACCATTTCCAAGTTTCCCCACTCACTAATACCAACCACCATCAACCAACAACTACTCAAGGGCGAGGGCATGACCCAGCCGCCTTCTCTTCTTCTTTTTCTTCCTTCTAGCTTGAGTAATTCTCAGCTTTCTCCCCTTGCCACGCTTCTAACTGGAGTTTTCTCCAAGCCCTCTTGTCACCCCGCCCCCCCTGGCCGTTTCCGCAGGAGTTTTCACTCTTGAAACATGTTTTAAACTGCTGTATTGAGCATGCCAGGCCAATAGGTGGTGATGTTTGTAAAGACACAACCTGCACATGCACACTTAATTGTGTGAGACTGATAACAGTAGCCAGAAAAGAGAAAACGTCAAATTTACTGTCCTGTACATTTTTTTTTAAATCAAAATATCAAAAACTTTCAAGGATTTAAGGATGCTGATGACCGTTAGACACATCATAACAGTCTTGTGAAAAGGGGCTATAACCATGGCTCCTGATGACAAACTGACGTCTTGTGAAGCAAAGTGATCCGTAAGAAATTGAACATTATTTACAGTATTATTACCTTTAATCCACAGCCTGGTCAAACACCTCTCGGCGCATGTGTGACTGAAGTCCATTGAAGTCTTATAACTTTAATAACAAAAAAAGGGCGCCCGCTTGAATGGGAGGTCAGGTTACTCAGTTTGTTGATAGATATTGGTGATTGCGTCACCAGCTCTCACAGATTCATTATCAAAGTGACGGGACAACTAGGCCTGTCACAATAATCATGGACATGACCTCAATTATTTTTGGTGATGCAATATATATCACCCATACATAAAAAACAATTCGAACAACATTTATCTTTATTGGAGGTGTCAGTGTCAGTATGGTTAAAAAAACACTATAGTATTTACTATAAATTACTATAGTATATTTTCATGTGGGTGTCTGACAACTGAAAATAGATTTGGTAGTAGATATCGCAGCCTCTGTTATTTTTACCTTGCACTTATTTGTTAACATTTATTATTATTTATTGAGATATGTGTTTTCACATTCTGATTCCAATGCCTAATTATTAAATTGTTAAAATTACTATAATTAAAGGCAACACGGTGGCTCAGTGGTTAGCACTGTCGCCTCACAGCAAGAAGGTCGCTGCTTCGAGTCCCGGCTGGGCCAGTTGGCATTTCAGTGTGGAGTTTGCATGTTCTCCCCGTGTTCGTGTGGGTTTCCTCCGGGTGCTCCAGTTTCCCCCACAGTCCAAAGACATGCGGTATAGGAGAATTGAATAAACTAAATTGTCCGTAGTGTATGAGTGTGTATGGATGTTTCCCAGTACTGGGTTGCAGATGGAAGGGCATCCGCTGTGTAAAACATATGCTGGATAAGTTGGCAGTTCATTCCACTGTGGCGACCCCTGATGAATAAAGGGACTAAGCCAAAGAAAAATTAATGAATGAATACTATAATTAAATGAAATATTCTTAAGAATAAAATATTATGTGTTCTTTGGAGGAGTGTACTTGGCCTTAAAATGACATTAACATTGTTTATCGCAATATATTTTGATGCAATATATCGTACAACAAAAAATAGGAATCGTGACAGGCCTATGGACAACAAAGTTACAAACGTAACCATTGTCTCTGACTGTATTCACAGAGATAGAAACAAAAATTCACAAATGCTCTATAGGGCACTGTCTACATTTTTGCCAATCTGAAATATGCTACTTAGGGTGCACTCACACTAGGCTATCCGAACCGCGCCCGGGTGCGTTTCCCGGTTTGTTTGACAATTGTGAGTGCTCCGAATCGTGCCCAGGCGCAGTTCAGTTGGCCAGCCCTGTCCCGGTTGGAAGAGGTGTGCCAGAGCGCAGTTCGGTTGGGCTTTGGTGCAGTACACCTGTAGTGTGAGTGCAAAGCGTACCTGAGCCCGAAACTGAAAACACAACATAACTTTTAAGGGACTGTTTCATATGGATTTATTAATCATTCTTAATTTCAATGAACACGATTTGTCATAGTTTATTAAAGATGCAAACCCCTCGCAGCATGTCAGCTGCCACCTTCAGCAAACCTCCTAATAAGTGCTGCACAAAGACTTTTATGATAATTTATGAGCGTCAAAAGAGGTGGATCTGTTCCGCAAAATATTTGACTGCGTGTCACTGCATCCCAAACAACTAAAAATAATACAAAACAATATAACTAAAGCAATGTCCACTGTGCTAAGCGAGAGCGCTTCTCTTCCTGTTAAAATGAACAGTCGCATCATGGATGACCTATGTGAGGATCTTGTTTGTTGACTTCAGCTCGGCTTTCAAC